>APFE030161487.1:93447-105465 GCA_000404065.3 Pinus taeda
GTATGTCAAGACAATATTGCAGAGGTTTAATATGCAAGATAGTAAACCAGTGAAGGTTCCTATTCCTGTAGGTGTAAAGTTATCTGCTGAACAGTGTCCCAAGACACAAGAAGAGGAAGAGGACATGTCCCATGTTCCATATGCAAATGCAGTCGATAGCCTGATGTATGCGATTGTCTATACTAAACCAAACATTGCACATGCAAGGAGTATTGAACAAGGTTATGTCAAAACCAGGGAAGGATCATTGGACAACAGTGAAGCGAGTTTTCAGGTACTTGCATGGCACTAATGATTATGGTTTGTGCTACCAAGGAAGACCAGGATTGGACAGAGTGTTGGATATTCATGGCTTTGTTGATGCAGACTAGGCTGGAGATCTGGATCAGAGAAGATCTACAAGTGGGTATGTGTTTAGCCTATTTTGAGGTGCAGTCAGTTGGATGAGTAAGAAACAATCTGTAGTGGCACTATCAACTATAGAGGCATAATGCATGGTAGCCACTCAGGCAAGCAAGGAAGTAGTTTGGTTGCAGAGATTGTGTTCAAGTATGGGGTTAGTACAAGGATCTATAAGGATATATTGTGATAGCCAAAGTGCAATTTTCTTGGCAAAGAACCCTGCATATCATTCAAAGACAAAGCACATTGATGTTCAGTATCACTTTGTGAGGGATATGATAGAAGACAAAAAGGTGTTACTAGTAAAGGTGGACACTTTGAAGAATAATGTAGATGCATTGACAAAATCTGTGAGCCCTGAGAAGTTCTCTTGGTCTAGATAAACAATGGGCATTGCAGGGCTAGATAAATGACTAAGCTCTCTTGTGGCCCCCTGTGGAAAGAAAACAACAAGTGGGAGAATGTTGGGTTGTGTTATATTCTTTCCACAACTAGCTCACGTAGTTAATCGGGAGGTTAGAAGGGGAGTGGAGCCCCCCCTTCATTGTGTCGATTGCGTAGTGGGGGGAGTCATAGGGGGAGGGTTGCAAGTAACCCCACTCTATGGGGTCCGGGGCAACGCCCCGGAAAATTTTATTCTGGACCCTATATTAGGTTGGGCGGACCTACCTATGGTTTTGTGCATGATTTTTCACACATGGTTTTGGACGCAATGGTTTTTGGTCCATGGTTTTGGATGCTTCGGCATGTATAAATATGTATTGTAACATTGAAAGGAACATAATGAAAAATCAAGCTGGTAGTCTCGGTTTTGGGAACCATGGGGAAAATATCTGTGTATATGTGTTTTATGTGTTATGATCTCGCATTGTTTATTTTCTATGTTTTAGAATTCGTATGTATGTAATTTATGTACGGGGTTAAAACCTACATTCTTGACTTTGCCATTTGTGTTCCTAAAATCTACCTTCCAGTTGTTATGTTTTAGCTCGAAGGAACTGACTCTAATACCAATTGTTGGAAATACTGGGGGGTGATTCATTATTTCTTCCAATTTTTAATTAGCTAATTAATATTTTCTTTTATTAGAAGCACAATATACTAGAAATAGAAAAATAATTTTATTAAATATCAATCCAATCCTCAAATATATATGAGGACTCCAATCCTCATATATCAATCTAGGCTCCAACCTGGTCTTCTCACAAGGCTCCAACATTATATGAGCACTCCAATCCTTAATTATAAATCTAGGATCCAACCTGGTCCCTCTCAAGGATCCAACCTTGAATAAGTATTTTCCAAATCATCAAAATATTTTTTTGAGATGTCATCTAAGTGGCTTCAATCCTTCTCCAAAATTTTCTTCAAAATATTCTTTAAAGGGGTTGCGTCGTGATCTTTAACAACTGCTCAGTAGCTCTTCATGAATCTTGCTTCAAAATATTCTTCAAGGTTTGCTCCAAGTTTGCTTCAAAATCAAAAATATGTCTCCAATATGTCATCCAAGACGCTTCAATTATGTTCAAACAACTTCAAGGGTTTTTCCAAACAATTTTACATATGTTGGTCAAAGTTTGTTCCAAAAAAAACTTCAATGCTTTCTTATTGATGACTCCAAGTGTGCTTCAAGTAGTTGATCCAATGATTCTCCAAGGTTAGCTTCAAATATTTCTTCAAGATATTGTTTCAAGGATTGTTCCTAACTGCCTTCAAAAGGTTTCTCCAGTTATTCCAAGGAATGGTCCAAAATATATAAAAAGTTTTCTTCAGGGTTCTCTTAAAAGATGCCAAGTATCTGCTCAAAGTTTGCTTCAAAATGGCTCATGGATTACTTCATAAGGTAGTCTTTAAATAAGTTTTAAGTCTGCAACTACTACAAGGCTGAAATCCACAGGGAGGAGTCAAGTCTGATCATTGCACAAGGCCAAAATATACTTCTCCACAGGGTCAAAATTCACAAGTTTAAAATCACTCAGTAAAGGATGAATTGCAAGCCTTCCATAGTCTGAGTTTCAGACCGAGCCAGATATTTTCAACAAACCAAATTGTAGGCTGAGGATAGGTTGAGTTTAGCTAAAAAAAGAGGACGAGTTTTGCAACACTAAGAAAACAATAAACTAGCAATCAAAAACCTTCTTCAACCAACAACAAAAACCCCTCTTCAACTTATCTTCGGGTTCATGAGATATGAACTAAATTCCACTATGTTTTATTTTTTTCTACTTACATGAATGAATGGGAAAATCAGGTCCAATGGACTCTTATTTATACAAGTTCCATCATGCACTGAACAAACATGAATTTTGGGAGGGAGGGCTAACTTGTGTGTTAGTTAGAGTTAAGGAGTCAACTTGATTGGAGTTAGATCAATGATCTAGGAGGATCCCAAAAGGCCTAAAAGTAAAAGTTCTCAAAACTTAGCAACAACAACATCAAGTTGAATATCTTGTCACAAGGAATCCAACGATGCCAACATTGCCTCAATCTAAGTTCGTATGAAAAGGTTATGCTTAGTCAAATTTATATTCAAACTTGGCAAAAGGGTAACTTTTTGTTGGTTCCAGATAAGTTTACGCCATTGCCAAGTTGGCAGACTACCCAAACTGGCGGCTAAATTCGACGACATTCAGTTAAATTTGGCGACACCACTTAGCTGGGGTTGGATTTGGTGGAACTGCCAAAACTGACAGCATCCTACCAAATCCGATGGAGGTTTTTAACAAAGTTTTAAATTTAAAAATTTAATGTTTGTTTATATATAAATGGTCTGTGGAAGATTTGAACCCATGACCCTTGTCGGCACCAATGGATTAATCACAACATACTAGCTGAACCCACTAGTCGATGGGCTTTGAAAATTTTGTCGCCCAAACATTATTTAAAGTTTCCCATTTCATTCGACTGGGGAAACCATGGGCCAACAGGTGAGGTAGAATGGCGAGGGGTTGATGGAACCAGAAAGGTTGTGGAACCCTGTGGCGGAACTAGGCATGGGTGAAATTTTTTAGGAATATTACTAAGGTATATTCCATAGAATATTCTCAAGAATATTCCTATGAGATTTTGCTATGGAATCTTGGATATTATATTGGGGATCCAAAGTTGATTATGTCAGAATATGTTCGAGTTTATACTCATTTTACTAACAATTTCATAAGGATTTCACTAGTGCAGTCAAATTTAGGATTTGAGTAGCCCATTTTTAGGTCACTTCTATAAGGTACAATGATGTATTTTTCCACGTACTTTCCTTTCTTTTCATTGAGATGAATGGAGAGGCTTCTCCACTTTGAAGTTGGTCCCAGAGATGTAGCTCACATCGGGTGAATTTTATTATCAAATATTGGTGCATTTTCTTTATGGTCTCTTTAAGTATTTCTTCTTATTAAAGTGTCGCATTTATGGTTTTTAAATGCTCTTTTATGAAATTCTACGAACATCACCGAAGAAAAGGTCCCAGATAATGTTGGTATTATGATGATGATTTTGGTGCTTTTGAAAAGCACACTACAGGAATTATTTCGAAGGTAATGAAGAAGATGGGATATGAAGGAAAGGACCTAAGAGTTAATGGCTAGGGCATTGTGAATCCCATCCAAGTGATGGAACTACCTAGATATCTAGGATTGGGCTATGTCAGACAGGAAGCTATAGGAGACTCCAAACCCACAGAGATAGGAGAATATTCAAGCGACAAGTTTGAGTCATTGCAGGATGTTGAGAGCACATCACAACCTTCTAGTGATAATGATCATTTCAAAGGAATATCTAAGTCAAGTTCACCTCACCAAATCTGCACCAAAGACAATCATTTAGGGAAGGTTATGTCACCCAGGAAGGAAACATAAAAGAAGGTCAAGAAATTCTAGAGGAAGAAAAATCATCGCATCCATTGCAACAAGGGTGGACATCACAAAGCTACATGTTGGAAGCTCCATCCAGATCTACACCCAAAGAAGGACCAAAAACCTATGAAATCACTTGTTGAGGAACCATTTGATGAAGCAGTTCAACAAGGAAGCCAACTATAGGAAGAAATCCAATTAGCCTAGTTAGGTAAGAGATGGGTAGCCTTTTTAAGTAGTTGAGTATGGCCACCATTGTAAATCACATGTTTTTTAAAGACCCCATAGATGGGAAAAAACTTGTAAAAGTAATGAAGTGTATAACATCACTTGAGTACGCAACATAGTGATGTTTTTGGCCTTTAGTTGGATAGAAAAGGATATGGGTTTTGTTGTAAATCATTGTAAAACTTGACCATTAGTGTTTATAAACTCTTGGGAAGTAAGGACTTGCTTGGAATTTTGTAAGTTGTGATACATGCATTGGCAACTACAAATTTACATACGGATAAAGGTGTCATCTTCATCATTCTTGATTTCAAAGTACAAAGGTGAAGGAAAGGAAAGTGTGGCATGTCAAAGACATTCGTTATGTAGAGCAAGAAAAGGGGGAGTACATCATCTGGTATTTCCTCTTTTAACTGTTGGAGGACCAAAAGTCCTTCAGTGGGGAGGAATGATCCAAAAGGATCCCAAAAGGCCTAAAAATAAAATTCCTCAAAACTTAGAAAAAATAGCATCAAGTTGAAGATTGCGTCATAAGAAATCCAATGGCACAAACATTGCCTTAATCCAAGTTTGTATGCAAAAGTTATGCTCAATCAAAGTTATAGTCAAATTTAGAAAAAGGATAAATTTTTAGTTGGTTCCAAATAAGTTTGGGTCATTTCCAAGTTGGAAGATCACCCAAAATGGAATCTAAATTCGGTGGCAGTTATTTAAATTTGGTGACACCACTTAGTTGGGGTTAAATTTGGCAGAATCGCCAAAACTAGCAACATCCTACCAAATTCGGCAAAGGTTTTTAACAAAGTTTTAAATTTTAAATTTGAATGTTTGTTTTATAGATAAAAAGGTCTGTGGAGGTTTTGATCCCGTGACCCCTGCTAGCACCAACAGATTAATTGCAACACATTAACCAACCCCACCACCCAACAGGCTTTGAAAAGTCTATCGCTCAAACATTATTTAAACATGCCCATTTCATTCAATTTGGGAGGAACACCGAGGGGCCAACGGAAAGAAGAGGGCCACGGAACCCTATGGAAGAACTAGGCGTGAGCATATTTTTCAAGGAATATTGTGAAGATATATTCTCTAGAATATTCTTAGGAATATTCTTAAAATATTCTACTATGGAATCTTGGAGATTCTTTTGGGGGTCCAGAGTTGACAATGTCGGAATCTAGTCAAGTTTATACTCATTTTACTTAGAGTTTCACAAGGATTTTACTAGTGTTGTTAGATTAGGGATTCTAGTAGCCCATTTTTAGTTCATTCCCAGAGGTGAGGTACAATGATGTATATTTCCATGTGCTTTCCTTTCTTTTTGCTCATATGGATGAAGAGGCCTCTCCACTTTGAAGTTGGGCCTAGAGATGTATCTTGCATCAGGCGAAATCCAATATTAAATATTGGTGCATTGTCTTTGTGGTATCTTAATGTGTTGATTCTTATTAAAGTGTCACATTTATGGTTTTTATATGCTCTTTTATGCAATTATGCTAACATTTCTGAAGAAAAGATACTAGATCAGCTGACCATCCACAAAATTCCATTCCCATTCTAAATGACTGCATGCATTCATTGTGGGATTTCTTATTAATCGATATCACGTGCCATTGGAGAATTCATAGTATGAAATAAGGCATTATTCATTGTTAAATAATGTCAATTTTAGTATGATATTGTACTTGGCCATTTACCTCATTTTCCATCTAAATATACAAGCCATTTTCCTCCTTGTCTATTTATCTTAAAAATAAAATGGTGGCAAAGTCTTACCATCTTCACAGACAACCCTGGTTATAGTTTTGTTTACTTGGTATAATGAATTTAGGGATACCAGTAGGACAACCAAATAAATAGCCTGTTTTACAACAATCCTTCTCATAGGCAGAGATCTTTTTGCAACAACCCTTCTCATAGGTAGAGATATTTTTGCAACAATCCTTCTCATAGGTGAAGCTCTTTTTCAATAGTCCTTCTCATAGGAGCACAACCAATGGTATAAAGTAACTCCTTTAGCTTGGGCCATCAATGACAACAATAATGACATCTCAACATTGGGAAATGGGTAGTTACAGGAAAATTATAGAAGCAAGAGAGATTCCTTGGACTTATATAAATATTAATATTTTGATGAAAATTGTTAAGTCTCTATGTATATGGACTTTATGAAGTAGTCTGGAATACCACATTGTATCTACTATTATAATTTTTTTATCCTTAATTAAATTACTTCTCTTGATGTTGACATTGATGGAAATGTCCAATGTAAGAGGATAGTACATGCCATCTAATGAAAAATCTAACTACAGGAATACAAAAAATCGAGATTAATTTTAACCTTAAGTGGTGTTACTTATATGTAACTTTGGAAAATGAATTTACCATTAAATTTTGTTAACATTGTTCATAAATTTGATGTGACAATTCTAGAACAAATATTCATAAATTTGATTCATTGGTTTGTCAATTGGGTTTAACTCGAATGTTGGGAGAAATGTTGTTATCCTTCCCACCTAGCTTCAATTCCTGCATGTGACATGATGTTAATCTCATTATGAGAATTTCTTGTAATTAATTTGATCCTTATTTCTTTAGGATCAAAACATGTGTATTCCTCATATGGAATACAAGTTATTTCTCATGGAATAAAATTTATGAATCAATCAATAATAAATAATTCTATGTGTTGTTTTAATACCTATTAAAAAACAATCAAGAATGTTTTTAGCAGCATTGTTAGCAAGTACCAAAGAATGATATCTTCATTTGTTTTTGTTGTGTCTAAGATATTTCTATCAGAATTTTTAACATCTATTTCTTATTTTTAGTAATTTTAAGATTTGTTACTTAGTCACTATATGGTTTACATGTGATTACTAAGTGTGATCAAGGACAAGTAGATTAAAAAACAAATTAATTATGTTTGATGTTAGAGTTAGGCCTATTTCACGGGATGTGATATTTTCTTAGGTATAACATGAATTATGTATCACTAAACATTGAAATTTAGTTTAGTTATAGGAAAATAACATATATAGTTGCAATAATAACATTGATATTCATTCATAATGGTATTATTTCATATAATATACTCTTAAAAAGGAATATTTATTTGCATGGTGAATACTATTTTTACAAACTTTTCACTTAGTCAATGAATTTTAGACTTGGGCCCTTGTCTAGTAGATAGTGAAAAGTGTAATTATTTTCAACACCTTTATGAGATACTTTCAAATTATAGGACCTATTTTGGAAGTTTGTTTCTTCCTAGCAAAATTTTCCATAGTTTTGCTTCATTCATGGTAGAAACATGACATGACATCGATGTAAGACTTAAACTTAGTGAATTTTGAATGAATTTTTTTTTCTAATATGTTACATAGGCAATTGTTTTTACTCTCCTCCTCCTATTCCATTCTCCATCAACATAACGTGAATTGGTCACACCTTGTTTGATTCTGATTAGATGGTTGTGCAAGAATGTGTATACATGCGGAAGTGACCTTGTTATGCGAAGGATGATATCTCATTATTACAAGGCTTCAATTATTGATTTTCTATTGCAATGAAGACTAGTATAGTTTTTCAAAATTGATAACTTCCTCAAATGATACAATTAGACTCCTTTTAGCATTATAAGCATTAAGCAGTTATACATGAAAAAATAAACCATTTACTTGCATCAATAGAGCAATAGAGATCACAATGAGCAGTAAATAAGAGATAAGAGACACTAGAAATCAGGTTAGCAGCCAAGGAAAAACCTACAAAGGGAAAAACCAACCAATATTTCCTTATGAGAGAGAGAATTTATTTCATCAATAGTACATCAGAATATTCCAAAAAGATTCCAAAAAACTGACCTCAACAATTTACAAGTCAAACCAATCAAAGGAGACAAAATATGATCAATGCTAGTTAAAGTTCTAGTCTGCAATAGAGGGAACAAATTTTGACCGAAGGTAGTTGAACAGAGAGGCCAAAACTTGGTCCTAAAATTGCCTCAGAAAATCCAATCAACAAACTAGTCAAAACTTCGGTCAAATCCTATGGTCAACACAAGTAAACAAGCTAGAACAAGAGTGAAAATTCAATCAAATGAGATCAATGAGTCTTTACAATTTGTGGGCTCTTCAAACCATCAAAATTTCGGTCAAATAGATGTTATTCTTACCAAGTCAACGCTAGTCAAACAAATGCGTAGAATTTGGTTAACACAGACAAAAACAATTCCTTTGATTCCTTCGCATGTGTGGATGTAGCTCTACAATTTTTAGATCAAACAATAATGTGATGAGATGATCCAAATGAAATCCAACGAGCCTTTATTTATATGTGATCTTGGAGGTGATTTTTCACACATGTGGGGTGGACTTGTCCTTCTTAGGCCGACTTGGTCAAACAATAAATCTCGAGTTTTCTCTAACAATTTTCCAATGAAAATACCTACCATCGCTACCCAAATTTTCAACACTCCCTCTTAGCTAGGGAGGCATTTTTTATTTTCTCTCAAGATAAATCTCCCCAAACAATCCATAGGTCTCTCAGCCCACAACATAAGGGAGATATCACAAGTACAAGTCTCTCTCTCTATTAAGATTAATGTCCCTGACCAATCCATACATCTCCCAACCCACAACTTAAGGGAGAGATCATCAATTTCATCATAAGGAAAGATACATAACATCCAAGACATCCCGAAATCCACAACCCCATGACATTCAGGTGAGTGCCCTATTGACCAGTGGAATTAATCAAGAGGCCAAACCAAACATATGCACAAGATACATCTCCCCAACCAATCCATAGGTCTCTCAACCCACATCTGCGGGAGGAAACTCAATATCAATTTCCCCAACCCATCCATAGGTCTCTAGACCACTGCCTAAGGGATATATCACACAATTAGTGTCCTCAACCAAATTCGTCTCCGGGTGAAAACCTAAGGGATCACTACATGCCTCGGAACCAAGCTCCCCAACCAAATGCACAGACCTCCTGGTCAATTGACCTAAAGTAATGAAAGTCTTCCTGACCAATCCATAGTGCTCCCAGCTACAACCTAAGGAAGGTTTCCCATCATATGATGTTTTACAATTAGTGCTCCCTCTCTCTAATAGAGGGATTCTTAACAACTCCAAGTTTTTCTCTTAAATATGCAAACTTCATCCAAAGCAATGACTTTATCAACACATCAACAACCTACTTATCAGTAGACATACTCCAGTATCGCAGCTCCCCTTTGGATAATATTCTAGATATAATGATACTTTATCTCAATGAGCTTCAACCTATCATGAAGCATTGGGTTCTCAAAAAGCTTCAAACAACTTTTATTAGCAAAATATATAATATTTGATTCCAACAGTTGATCAAACAAATCAGCAAATAATTTTTGAAGGAACTCAACTTCACAATAGGATAAACATGCAGTTATATACTCAGCTTCAGTTGTACCCAGAGAAAGATAATTTTCTTTTCTACTAGACCATGAAATCATAGTGGAGCCCAAGCAAAAAAAATAAAATTAAAAGTGCTCTTCCTATCATCATAGCTTCCAACTGAATCAACATCAGTAAATCCATGCAGTTGTCATTCTCCATTAGAAGAATATATCAGACTATATTCAATGGTGCCATACAAGTATCTCAATATATGCTTCGTTACAACCTAGTGCACATGTTAGGGCTCAACGAAAAATCGATTTAACATATTCATAGCATAACAAATATGAGGCCTTGTGTTCACAAGATAATTCAATGAGCCAATCAATTTTTGATACATAGAGGGATCAATCAAATCAAATTCACAATCTTGAATCTCCTTCAAATTCATCACCATAGCAATGTCCATGGACTTGCAAGCCATCATGCCAAACATTTGAAAGATAATAATAGTATATTTTCCTTGGCCAAAAAATATTACATCAATATTTTGCCAAATTTCCAATCCCAAATAATAATGCATGAGACCAGGATTCTTCATCTTGAATTTAGAAACCAGCTTCCTCTTACACTAGACAACCAGAACTCCATCCCCTGTCATTAACAAGTCATCTACATATAGTAACAACATCAAGGACTCACCTTGAAGAATTTTAAAGTATGGGTCTAGATCAACATTTCTCTTCTTGAAACCAAGACTCAACAAATAGCCATCAATATGGGAGTACCATGTGCAAGGAGCCTACTTTAGCCCAATATTTCTTCAATATGAAAACATGAGTTTCTCTATCATGGACCTCAAAGCCTTGAGGTTGCTCAATAAATACTTCATCTTCAATGACTCCATTTAGAAAAGTTGTCTTGACATCCATTTGATGCAATTTTCAGCCTGTAATAGAAGTAAGAGAAATAACAGATCTAATAAAAACACACATTGAAACAAGAGAAAACGTGTCTTCATATTCTTCTCCCTCTTTCTGGGAGAATCCACGAGACACAAACCTAGCCTTGTACTTTTCAACACTTCCATCAATTGCATGCTTGATTTTGTAGATCCATTTTTAAGACACAACATAATTTCCATCAGGCCTTGGCACACTTTCCCAAACATTATTCTTCAATATAGATTGATATTCTTCAGCCATAACATCTTTCCAAACTTGTTCCTCAACTTCTTCTTCATAGGTGGATGACTCAGACTCAATTATCTTGCACATCATTTTTTCATAACCAAATTACTTCTTCGGCTTATTTCTTTCCTTGACGGTCCCATAAGATGCAACATGTTCTTCAACTTCCTTCTATTGTGGCCACAACCACCACCCTATTAAAGCCTGACTTGGTAGCAATTTTGAATGGGTCCCCTAGAAGTTTGGTCTTTCACCTCCCCAAATGATCTGTTTTATCCCGGGGATTTTAGCTCTCTACCATATGATTCATCCATAACCCTCTCTAGCCCTTCATCCATTTCCTTCATCGGGACTTTTCAATCCCCATAAACCTTCATGGTGCTCTATGCCCATGCACATAACCAACCACCCACTCTCTATCATGGTTGTATTTGAATTCAACCCATGAAACCTTCCATCACTTCCCTATTCTCATTATAACCCTTTACAATGGAATGCTTCGTGAACATGCATAACTTACCCCTTTTCCCATTTATCGCAATCAACATTGCCACACAATGAGCACCATGAGGCACCAGACCCGACGGCAATATCAGCCACCTTATATAAATATATATATAATATATATATATAATATATATAATATATATATATATATATAATATATATATATTTCGCGTTCGGGCCCCCCATCGCATATCACAATTGGCAGGGTCCCAGGGCTTGTATATAATATGCACCGCAATCTATCGGACCAGATGATGATTATAGAGGGAGGGGTATAATATTTGAAGTCCAGCCCTATGGCTCGGCCATGGGGTTTTCCCGTGTTTTCCCATGTTTTTCTATAATACGCTGGGGTCTGGGTTTTTCAAAGGGAAGTCATACATTGCAAACCCACCAGGACTATTAAGTGCAGCATGTATATATTTCGGGTCCAGAGCCCCATCGCATATCGCAATC
>APFE030161487.1:120560-132902 GCA_000404065.3 Pinus taeda
AACGTCGCAGAAAAAAGTTATAGCGAAAATGCCACGATGACCTGTTTGGAGCAGCAAAACCCTAGAATCCAAAGCTCTGATACCAAATGTTATGAAACCAGCTCAAGAAAAAGATAGAAAAGATAGATCAACGCCTTAGAATTTAACCTCTTTGAGGGGACAACCTCCTTTACATTACATAAATGAACCACTCTTGGATGATACAAATGAAAAGACCTCCTTTCTATATATAGGAGTCTAAGGGGTCATAACATAATCAAAGCCGACATAACAATAATAATGTAAGGGCACAAAAATAACAATAGTGGGCTTCTATGGGGCACAATAGTAACAATATGGGCACTACGTGGGTACGTCAATATAATAAGTGGGTTGTACTAATAATAATAAGGGGTTACACTATTAGTATAGGGGTCTAACATGGAGATTCAACAAGTTCATTATCATTAGATTCTTCATAAGGGTCTTGATCCATGGGTACAGTTTCTTTATACTTTGATTCCAAATTCTTCAGAGCCACCTATATCTCATCATCAAATTCCAAGTGTGAACCCTTAAACTTCCAGAAAGAGGCATCCTCATCAAAGATAACATCTCTATAAGTCTCCATAAAATTTTATCTTGGAACATAGACCCTAAAGGACCTTTAATTTTTATTATAGCCAAAAAAGTTCCTTTCTTCCTAGAAGATTCCATTTTTTTCCTTTTCCCCTTGGGCACATGAACATAAATAGGACAACCAAAGATTCTTAAATGGTTAACATTTTGTCTCTCACCTGTGAAGACTTATTCAAGATTCTTGTAATGCAATACTTGATGTGGGCATCTATTTTGGGAATAAACAATTGTTCTTGCAACTTCTCCCCAAAGAAACATAGGCAACCCTTGATTGAAGCATGGCCTTGGAAACTTCCATAATAGCCATGTTCTTCCTTTTGGAAATTCCATTTTTTTGAGGATAATAGGAAACTATCATATCCCTCTTAATTCTAGCATCCCTGCAAAAATTAATCAATGCCTTGGATACATATTCTCCACCATTATCAGACCTTAAAGTTGTGATCCTTCTTCTTGTAGCATTCTCAACCTATGCTTTGAATTCATGAAACTTTTAAAATACTTGATCCTTGGTATTTAAGAGATAAATCCATGTTTTGCGAGAGTAATCATAAATGAAAGAGACATAATATAGGTTGCCACCCAAGGTCTTGTTAGGCACAAGCCCAAAAACATCAAAATGCACAAGATCCAAAATTCCTTTGGATCTACTATCACTGCTAGTACATCTTCCTTTAACATTTTTTTCAAAAGCACATCCCTTAGAAAATGCATCATGATCAACCTTGATTTATGGTACACCTTTAACAAAACATTTCATTATATTCATTACTTTATATTGAATATGAGTGTACCTTCAATGCCATAGCTCACAAAGATCAGTGGTGTTATGTAGCAAATCTTTAATTGAATGTCTAAGGAAACGATATAGATCTCCAATATGCACACTAATGACCTTGTAAGATTAAAAAAAAGCATCCTTCTTCCATGTTAGAACTTGTCCATGAACAATAGAAATTCTATATTCTTTGTCTTCAAGAGATGAAATGGGCAACAAATTCTTCTGCAAACGAAGAACATATAAAATATGGTTAATGGATACATTACCTCCTAATTACAATTAGAAGGATGATGTACCAATGCCCTTGACTTCATATTTTCCATTATCTCCAATCTCAACCCTTTGAGCTATCTTATTTTCAACCAATTAAGAGAGATCATCATGATTCCAGTCATATGCCTAAAGGCACCAATTTCCACCAACCATATTTCATCATGACCTACAATAGAACTTGTAAAGGTAGAATAAAATGAGTATCCATCATTAGAATCATTCTTTATAAGCCTCCTCTTATGAGATGATTCATTTAGATCAACAACATAAGCATGTTGATTCCCTTTCCTTTTTTGATCTTCATTCCTTTTATAGTCATCGCTTTGATTTCTTTGAGGACATTGATCTTGATAGTGTCCATAAGCTTGAAAATGATAGTATTGGACATTTGTTATATCTCTTCTATATCATCTATCTTGAGAGGGAGGAGGAGATCCTCTTTATGAAGCAGGTTCTCTTCTTGAAGCAGGGCTTGGAGCAAGTCTTGAATTTTGTCTTCTACCATAACTTCTTTTAAATCTTCCAAAATTAGGTCTTCTTCTATTACTCTTAAAATGAGCTGCAAAATCTTATTCACTTAGATCTTAAATCTCACCTCTAGAGAGGATTCTAGATTCTTCTTGAGTGCAGGAAGTCCATATCTTGTCAAGAGTAAGTTCATTTTCCCTTCCACAAATGCTTGATGTAAAAGAATCCCACGATTTAGGAAAACCACCCAAATCCACAACTACCAATTCTTTGTCGAATACTTCTTCTTCAATAGCCTTTAGTTGATCTCTTATTTGAGATATTTTAACAAAGTATGATGCCACAGTGTCATTCTTTGTCATCTTGATATGTGAAGTTGACCCCTAAAATTTATAGATTAATTTATGTTGTTGACATTGTACAATCTAGTAATGGCATCATACATCCCCTTGGAAGTTTGATGATCAGTAATAAATGGAATTAGATTATCCTTAACATATTCTATAATGATGCTTCTTGCCAAGATGTCATCTCCCTGAAATTTGTCCTTTCCTGCTTGATCAGATGGTTCAGTAACTTTTCCTATAATAATTCCCAATACTTTGTGTCTTGCAATTACAAGGTCAATCTTAACCTTCCATGCCCTATAATTGGTAGTTCCTTCAAGCTTTTTCTCAGTATTCATGAAGGAATTCATGATGAAGATGAATATGACCAACGAAAATAAAAAAATATCAAAGCTCTTCAAGTTTCTTCAAATGCTCTTCAAGGTGATCTCATAGCTCTTTCCCTTCACCAAAGCTCAGATACCCTCTTGATTTTCTAGTGCAATCAAGACTATTATAGTTTTTCAAAATTGACAACTAGTTCCAATGATACATTTAGACTTATTCTAGCATTTCGATCATTAAGCAGTTATACATGAAAACTTCAACAATTCACTGTCATCGATAGAGAAATAAATATCACAATGAATAGTAAACAAGAAATAAGAGACACCATAAATTAGGCTAGAAACCAGGGCAAAACCCATGAGGGGAAAACCCAACCAATCTTTCCTTTTGAGAGAGAGAATTTAGTTCATCAATAATACATTAGAATATTCCAACAAGATTCCAAAAATATGACCTCAACGATATACAAGTCAAACCAGTCAAAGGAAAGAGAATATGGCCAACACTAGTCAAAGTTACAATCTTCATCAAAGGGACCAAATTTTAACCGAGGTAGCTGAATAGAGAGGCCAAAATTCGGTCTTGAAATTGCCTCAAAAAATCTATTCAACAAACCAATCAAAATTTCAATCAAATCTTGCGGTTAACCCAAGTCAACGAGCCAAAACAAGAATGAAAATTTAGTCAAACAAGGTTAATGAGTCTCTGCATTTTTTGGCCTCTTCAAATACTCAAAAGTTTGGTCAAACAAATGAAACCTTTCCCAATTCAATGTTGGTCAAATGGATGTGTATAAGTCATTCAACATAGACAAAAAATATTCATTTGACTCCTTCGCATGTGTGGATGCAGCTCCGCAATTTTTAGATCGAATGATGATGTGATGAGATGGTCCTTATTTTATATGATCTTGGAGGTGACTTTTCACACATGTGAGGCCAACTTTTCCTTCTTAGACTGACTTGGTAAAACAAAAAAAAACTGGGTTTTCTCCAACAATTTTCCAATGAAAATAATGACCATAGCTACCCAATTTTTCGAAATCAATCCCACATAAGATAGATCTTAACTACAAATTTATTCTACACACATTCAATAAAATACCCACATTCACACATTTAATAGGAAATAGTTCCTCGATTTCTCCCATAATGATTTCTCATTCACAATACAAATATCTTTCTTAGCTACTCAAGAACTCATTCATATTCTTCAAGTGAATTCACTACCTAGAAATTTCTACTTACATGTCCAACAATTCATGCTCTTTCTTCGAAGAATTTTTTATCCCTCTTCTTAGGAAATTGCCCCTCTCTAGTTGTCCAATGGTTTCTACTCCAAAAATAGACTCCCACTAATCTACAACGTAAACCATATTCTCTCTTATTGATATACAACCTTGGCCTCTCTTTTACCTAGTGATTTCTTTGTCTGAACCATCCTTCTCCTACAATTATATTCATCTTTTATAATCAATGGCTCTCTGCAATTACCTAATTGAATCACAACCTAATGACCATGTACTAAAGAAATGTGAGTTAGACTTTTTATTCGATAATATAATAGCTAAACTCATGACTTGTTTAATCTTAATTCCCCACCACCAACAATCTAGCACTTCGATTGGGGACTCTTTTTTATTATTTTTTTGTTTTCTTTTCTCTAGCAGCTATTTCTAGAAATGTCATGTTAAGAGGGTGAGAGTGGAATAGATCTAATTATTTCAATTATGGGCTCCATAAATATCCCAATAAATGATGATCGAACATGCAACATATACTAGAATTTCAAAATGTATTTTTAATATACAAGATCACTAATGGACTAGTAATACTCTTGCATCACACTCCTCTAGTAAGTAAAAGTGAACATCCTACCAAAAAATTTGGTGAATATAGACTAGAAATTTGTATTTAATCCTCTATCAATTTCTGCAACTAGAATCCACACTTCTCCTCCAAATTCATTCTCACACATTTTTCTATAAAATTCTTCAATATTGAAATCATTCTCATATTTACTCTTTTTATTATCTTTAATCTCTCAGTTTCTCTATGAAACATGCTTCATGTCCATTTTCTTTGCTACATTTAGTAGCCACACCTTCTTCACTTCACACTTCCTCTTACATTTGAAATAAACTAGTTGTAATTTTTATCTTATGGCCAACTTTAGTACTTTTGAAGCTTATTCCCACAACCTACTTCTCACCACATGTCTTGTTTATTTTTTGCATTGCAACATAGATTGTACTCTCCTATTTCTTAAACTAATTTGTATGCACATCTGTACAGTTTACACACAAAAATGTTAAACACAACATCACCTTTGTTTCCACCCTTCGTTCAGAGGATCCAATTTATTCTTCTTACCACCCTTCTCCAACTAGTAGGTCCTTCAAAGATAATATTTAGGACCATATTAATGACATAAACTTTTAGGTTGGAAGCTAGAGGACTAGGCTAGAAATTGTGGAAAATTGTGGAATGAGAAATAGCAACAATATCATTAGGAAATCACTAAATCCATCGTGATGCCAATAATAATCAATAATAGATGGAAATAATGAAGAAAATATAAATAAATTAAGGAGACAAGTTTTAATGGAAAGAAAATATGTTGAGACCAAATGTTAGATATATGGCATGCACTATTAATATGAGTTCAATAAATGTGGTAAGGTAGTTTAAGATATAGGCCAATATGTGTTTGGATGAAATCTAATAAATGATACAAATTTTCTATAATTCTTGTTGAACATGTGCTCAAAACATATTTCTCTCTCAAAATATCATAAAATTGGTTTGGGTACTTAACCTTGAATGGATTGATCTTGCAATTAGTGTTTTCCATGTATGTGGAGATTTACTAGGTCTGGAACAAGGTATGTAGATCCATGGTTATGAAATAAGAATTGGATTTGAATTTAATGTTGTTGTGGGCATGGGCATTGTAGAAGTAGATCCTTGTTCGAAATGAAATGTAGTGTAACAGCCCTGTTAAAAATTCATTTAAAATAAAAATATAATACCAAGGTTATGGGACACGTATTCCAAGTTGAATGGTGGGAAAAACATCCTAGTGGGCATTTATTTCGGTTATTATGGATAAAGGAAAATGGAAAAGGCTTTGGAAAGGAAAATGACATTTTTGGAAATTTATTTATGAAAATAAAGGAAATTTGGAGAAAAGGAAGGTGAAAGGTCATCGGATGCATGTGAGGAGGAAAATGAAGGAAAATAAAGGAAATTAAAGAAAATAGAGGCATCATTGATAAAAAAGATTCTGAGGATCAATTCATATACTTTTGTTAGTTCAATTTTGGAGCTCTCTCTCTATTATCTCTCTCTCACACTCATGGGCACTTAGAGTTTCCTTGGAGCACTTTAGCATTGGATCAAGAAGAGAAAAGAAGGCAAAGGAAAGCAAGGATCGAGTAAGGAAGAGTAGGATCTAAGAGCTACAGTGGGATTATTTGTAGGTATCGATTTGCATGTGCGATTTCCTTTCTATATTTAGCATGCATGGTTATGTGTGTGTGTTCTTGGTTCTCTTGTTGTGACAGTGTTTTTCAGCCTAGCCTTTCCATTTCTGGATAGCCATGGTGTGATGGGTTCTTATATTTTTGGTTGAGATGGATCACCGAATGGATTTGAAACTGAGTGAGGTGGTCTCTGAAAGAAAGAACACATTGCCTAGTGACCCCTGAACCAAACTATGGGTTTTGGTAAAGTTGGATTTTTTGTTACCTCGATGGGTCTAGGAATCCTTGATATATGGTAATCAGGATGGGATATATGGTAAATCCTAGATAGTAGAGTCTCAATTTGGCTTAGGAATCCTAGGATGGGATATAAGGTAAAGCCTAGAGATTGGATTCTCGGTTACAGCCTAGTGATCCGGTGTGGATTGTAGTAAAGCTTAGAGACTAGGAGACAAGAAAATTTCTCACGGTGTAGGTGGAGAAATCCAGTGGCATCCATGCTTGTTTAGGGCCTAGTGAACCTATGTGGATTGCGTTAAATCTTGGTTATATTGATGAGGATGAGGAGGTATAGCCTCGAGAAGCCCTGGTTTATTTTTGTTTATGAGTCCCACATTCATGCTTGGAATATGGCATGGGGATGATTGGCTGAAAGAAAGATTTATTTCAGCCAATCTATGGTCGGGTGGTTTGTGGAAGTCCCAAACCCGGTTGGATTTTGCATTCATTAATAAGAGTTCCTTATCCTTAGTATTTCATGTGTAAATTTATTGGTTTATATGTGGATTATATGGTTGTAGTATCCTTATCATTTTTTTTGTTTATATGTTGGTTCTAAGTATGTTTTATGACAATGATGATGTATGGCTCTCATCATGTTTTTATTTGTAAATGTATGAACAATGAATATATTACCTAATAGATGATAATGTAGCTAATGTTGTAAGGCATCAATTCTTCTTAGAGATTCTCAGATAAGTATGAGACCCCTATGCTTAGATCTATTGTTATGACAGGTAGAATTCATATTTGTGACATGATTAACAAAATGCTTGTCATGGCTAGTAGGGGTCCAGTCAAGTATTTGTATTTTTATCCTTATTTCGAAGTTAATTTTCATTCTTGAAGGTTTCATGGAGTTATGGGCAATGGCCTAATACCTAGCCCTGAAAAAGTGGCACAAAATCTAGGGTCGTAGGCTCATAACTAGTTGAAAAAGACCCCAGTCACTTGCATGCCCATGTTGTGAGAGTGACTGGAGGGTCCTAGTCACAAGCATGACCATTTCATGGGAGCCACTAAGGCTCTAGGTTGGTGAGATGTTAATTTGCCTCAGGGGTTGGTAACCTGGAAAGGTTGGTTGGCTCCTTGAGGTTTTGTAGCATATGTAGAAGGTCAGATTGGTTGTGTTGTGTTGGTTCCACTTCCTTAATTGTACATGGGGAGTTGAATCATATTGTCGTAGTCTCTCATCACATGTTTACCCCAATGGACTGCTTAACATGGGTAAATGTGGGAGGAGGGTGTTACATGTAGCAAGCACATAGTCCATGGTGGTTTGATGAAGTTCTTAAAATTGTTAATGATGTTAGCCTTGATAGGAACAGAATGCATCTTATTTTTATGGGATGCATCTAATTTGAGGGATATGTTAGTGTAATATCAATAATATATTTACAAACAACATTTTCACTTTATTTAAATACACCCTTTAGATATTTTTGCTTGGTAGACAAAATAATGTCTCCACATATATGTGAAGACCATCAAAATAAGAGAGGATTCCAAATATTTGATGTTTCAGATTTAGTACTTTTGCAAATAAAAACTACCTTAGCATCATCATTTTCACCAAATTCTAAAACCACGTCCAAAATGGCAATGGATTCATTCCATTTAATCATTTTTTGCACTGTGTTTGTAAAATAACATGGAAAATTTGTTATATGACTTGTTCACAACTAGAAATGGTTGGTCACCTAATGATATTATATAACCTAAAATGTGAAAACTATATACTCTTAGCAAATTGACTAACTTTGTTATGAGGATCTATAAGCTTTACATTTGTTTTAGAAGAAATATCTTTTTCTTATTCTTTGCTTTCTTCTCCTAGTTCCAAATCCAATGTAATTTTATAATATCAATTGTGCTTCATTAATTACCATAATCTGACAATTAGACCTCAACAAAAAATTACTCAAATAAAGAAAAAATCAAATTGATCAATAAAAAACAATCCTTGAATATATCATTCTCTAGAAATTACATATAAGCAATGTCATCAAGAATATGATATATTTCTTTCTACCCATATAGTATATCATGGTCCATGTACGATTTAGAAGTGAGAATATCAAGGTTATAAACTTGGCACATGAGAAAAACAAAATAGTTGTGTGATCATAACATATTACTATCAATGAATGTTGGCAAAAAAAAAAATTAATTAGTGCCCACATATTTATCCTTTATTCCAAATTTCCCCATCTTCCTCAACTAATTAATGATTGACCACTTTATATTTCTATCCTCCCAAAATATTTATACAATATGAGAAATGTTATTTTATTTCTATGTGCTTCACGGTTTGGAGAGATCGATGATCGCTACATCCATAGAATATTTGTATCACAAATATCCACCAAAAGGGATCACTTCTTATTGATTCAACCACAGAGTCTGACCCCGAGAGTGTCGATAGAATTAAACCCATGACCTATCAATAACAGAGGTGCTTTAACGATGGGGACTTGACCAACTAAGCCAACCTCTGGAGCTATAATAAGAGAAAATGTTATATCCAATCAATATATGTATAAACACTTAAACTAAATAGGGTGAACCAATTACGACTTACATATGTCGTTTCTTTTGTGGGGTTAGCTTAGCCACCAATTCTTTTTCTTCATCTTCATCTTTCATAACTTTGAACATAACCTTGTAAACTTTTTTACTTATTCTTAGAGGCCATTTATCCATCATTGTCCTATCAGATTTAGGGATGTTTATAATTTATCTAAGCTATTTTTCTTTACCCAATTAATCAATATAAGTTGGTAGGTTTGTGAAGTGTAAGGCACAATATATGCTAGGACTTAGTTTCTAATTTTCTAATCTATTCAAAATGGAATGTTGAGACAAGTGCCACAAATTGACCATAAAATTGAGACAAGTTGCATAGGGTGGTCGGGGTTCTTCATAAGCAAGTACCATAGGGTTTTGTCCTTATGTTTCAATTAAATAATCAATTCATAGCTAATTGAAAAGAAAATAATCTAATTGAAAATAGAGATATAATTGCTGCAAATTGAAAACAAGCAATTACAATTAAGAAATGACATGTCAAATTGTAATCAAATCTACTATGTTCATGAAAGTTAAACGAAACATAAATATATTAACCATGCAAAGAATGATGGCAAAGTGTTCCCTCGCAAGGGATTTTTCTGGTTGAGTTGTGTGATATTTAAATAAAACTTAGAGTAGATAAAATAAGCATAACCACAATTCTAAATAAGGTCATGAGTGGCACATCATAAGCAAAAAATAGACAAACTATATTAAACTAGAATTGTTTCAATAAACCCGACTTGATTTCATAAACAAGAACACAAGTATTTATAATAAAAGAGATAGAACTATCTCAAGAGTTTTGTTGCTTAACTTCAGGAACAAATAACAATTTTTAGATCAGGTGGAAATAAAAGATCAATTTGATGATTTGAGATATTAATGCGGTAGCATGAATATCTGTTAAAGATTTTGTATATTAAATCTATAGGATATTTATCCATCACGCAATGTAAGAAACTACTAACAAACTTGAACTTGTCCATGTTACTCTACCCACCACTTGAACTTTTGATCGAGATGTTTGACTCCGCTCTACTAGTGGCATGAATGTCTTATGGCTACAACCAGAGGTGGAAAACTATCTCCTTACTTTTTGCCACATTCCTCAGCTTGTTGTTTTTCTAGATCATGCCTAGATATATGATAACCTATGATTTCACTACAAAAAGGAGGGGAAGCTACAAAATATGTGAGTTTCTATAATCATAAAATTTTAAATCATTTTGATGGAAAAACATACAAAACCTATATAAACATGGACATTATTACCTTAAGATTATTTAGTTGTAACCGTTACAGCTCAAGCATGGTATTTGTGCATGTATGATAACACAGTTTTATGAAATGATACCTATGATAGACTTCTAAGAGAAAAGGTAGGAAAAACTAAGGATAACAGTGACAAAAAGAGATTATTTTCAAACCTCAACATTCCCCCATGCTGAGGATTTTGCATGTCCTCATGCATTAGAAAAATTGCAAAATTATAAAGCTTATTTCTTGTCACTGTACAGTTTCAATAGCTTGGATGAGAATATCCAAGTTACTTCCCTAATCTCCCTTCTTCCTCATATCTATTTACCATCTTCGCTTCCTCAAGAGTATTCTAAAGCATTTAAATTTTAAATTTTGGAATGCATCTTCTCATTAGCTTTCTTGAGTTTTAAATTATTCTTATACCAATGTTGAAACCTCTTTAATATTTCGATTATGTGCCTTCAAGACTTCATTTTCACCCTTGATGTGTCTCTATAAGACTTACAAGTCTCTTATTTCTTGTCTTAACTTCTCAATAGTATCCTTTTCTTTAAAATTGTCCAATGGCAGACTCTCTATAGGAGATGGCATTGAACTATGAAGAGGATATGTTGGTGGACTAAAAATAGGTGAATAACCAAAGGAATGTTGTACATGTTCTTACTAAGCTTATTTTTAAAGAAAAGCAATATGTTCATATACCATTTGTTGAGATATATCAATCCCTAGATTTGTCTCCCTTTGTTGTGGAATCCCTTGAATAATATCAATTCTTGGATTGGTCTCCCTTTTTTTTGGTAACGTTGTAGATGAAAAAAGTGTAGAAATGCCAATCCTGGGGATAATATCTATTTGTTGTGGAAGTGTTGTAGATGTCATCAAAGTATAAACCTTTGTTTTTTTCCTTGTTTTCCTTGATGATTGATTTCCTTCTTCATCAAAGTTTTCCATGTTGATTATTTGGTTTGTCGAGACACCAAATTAACATTCTTTTTATTGAGAAATCTAGGGCATCTTTGTTAGGGCTTATTTAATTTGATTTGTCTTAACTTTGATTGTTGCTTGTGACATTATTTTAGATAATTATTATTATTGTTATTATTATATTATAGATCATGAAACAATTATCAAAGTATGAAGATCAAACTGGACACCAAATGTAGGCACTCAGCCAGGGCAAAACCCCTATGAAGGGGAAAACCCATTCAAACTCTTCCTCTAGTAGAATCAAATCAAGTTGAGACAAACCAAGACCTTTTTGACCAAGACCACTAACTCTTCCACCAAGTCATCCTCCATGAACAAATCAACTAGGGTCTCGATCCTCTCTTCTTGTTTCTACAATTTTTGTTCTTCTAACACAGTCTTGCACTTTTTTAGCCCTGTAACTTTTTTTTGTAAACTCATATGTGTGGCACAATATATATCTTTGCTAGGCTTCTAAACTCCTTCGCTTGATTTCTTTTTATTCTTGTAATTGAATGGGTACTCCTTCATATATTTCGCACTTCACCTTGTCTTCTTGTTGCAATCGAATCCCATGGATGTATGTTCTCTCACTAGGATGAATGCACTTGTATATATAGAAGTTTGAGGTTGTCCTTTTAGGTTGACTTGAAGGACTAGAGGCCGAATTAGTGTAGGATATTTATACGACCTGTTTACAAATAAAATAATTTTTCTTTCTTGACAAACAAAGCCCAAGAAGGGTCTATTATACCGTGATTTTGACTTTGACTCAAGAAACCAACCCTAGAGCACTCAATAGGTGCTTTTGAACTAGAAATAAAATAAATGAAACCCATGCTTAAATAATTTTTCTTTTACATTATTTTTTTCCTTTTGAAAAATAAATTACGTCATGGCTCAAATATAATTATGAAGACTGACACTAGTTACATTCTTCAACTCCCTCTTAACTAGGAAGGTAT
>APFE030161487.1:144777-205277 GCA_000404065.3 Pinus taeda
TAAAGAAAACATAGAAAAAATAGAACAACTTCCAACCTTAAATGGTGGTGACAGTGATAACGCAGTGCTCTCAGACGATACTTTCCATGGGTTGGGTAGAAAAGAAGAAAAGGAAGAAGACCAATCAGATTATGAAGAGGAAGGGGAAGACAGTGAAGAGGACATGGCAGACCAAGATCTGGATTGGATGTCTCAGTGCCCACTTGCACTAACGAGTATATTACACAAGATGCCAAGGCATCTGGAAAAATATCCTAATGAAGTATGACCGTGACAGAGCAGTAAAGGCACAGAAACATCTAGACAACTTCTACCTACATCTATAAATAATTGAGGTACACTATGATCATGTTTCATGCCAATTGTTTCTGTGTACCTTAGATGGTAGAGAATTTATGTGGTATCATAGTCTTCCTTCGAATTCCATCCAGAACTAGAGGGGGTTTAAGAAAATTTTCCTTGAGAAATTTGTTGATGACAAGACCCCCGCCATGTTATTTAAAGAGTTGGGAAGTCTCAAGATGGAGCAAAAGGAAAAAGTGAAAGATTTTAATTGGAGGTTTAACCACATTCTTAATAAGTTCTCAACAAACACTAAACCTCATGACTCCATCACCATCGATTATTACACATTTGCCTTGCCGACTAGCATTATGTCGTTTGTAAAGAGAACTGGGAAACAAACGTTGACCGAAAATTATGAAGAGGCAATTGTGGTTGAAAATAACTTGGCACAATTGGATTCATTACAGATGATGAAACATCTAAAGACTCCCAAGACACAGGTAAAAGGTCTCATGCCTCTGTAAGCAAGGCCAAAGAGAAAGAAACTATTGATATTGAGCATTTGACATGTATTGTCAAGACTCTACCAAACGAGTTGACAGAGCTGAAACAAAGGTCAAGCAAGACCATCGTGAGTAGCAAGCCTCCTAAGTTAAATCTATTTAGAAGGACTGTAACTTTCGACAGTAGAAGCAACCAACCAGCGAAGTCTACACAGAGCTCCAATGTTGTATTGAATATTGAAAACATGGGCATAGATCAATATTGTTCATATCATCAAGAATATCATTCTAAGAAAACATGCCCACAAAGGAAGTTGGCCATGAGCATTCTTGCTACGCATCTTGTTGATGTGGTAATGGCTGAGGAGAAAACCAAGCCTATAGAAGAAAAGATAGAAGTTGCTGCAACTGAAGGGACACTAAGTGTGGGGCACACATTAAACATGTTCAATTGCATACTCATAGCCCAAAAGAGTACAACCGAAAAACATCCCCCAAGTGATTGTCTAGCCTAGAAGCAGGCCAACTGGTATAATTTGAGAAGCCAAGGGTCGGCTACTACACCAGAGTTGACAAAGCAGAAAATCAAAGGAAATATATTAATAAAGATCAGTCCACCCATCAGCTCAACATAGAACACTCAGAGAAATTATGGTAACGCAACTACAATGAAAACTGCTTATGGAAGTAGTAAGAGTAAGGCCAACATTCTAGAAGTCACAAACCAAGTTACCCCACCAGTCATTTTAGCAATCATTCTCGTTGTAGATTACAACATAGTTGACAACATGAAGAAGGTTCGTGTGAACATTTCAATGTTTTAACTAACAAAGATCACGAGCCAACAGGACATCCTCTTATGCGCACTTGGGTAGTCCACCACAGGTGATAATGCTTCTTATGATAAGGGATCTAGTATGTCTTTTGGTTCCCTCAAATTTGTACTTAATGCTTTAACAATGGATGAAAATACATTATGCCCCCCTTTTTTGTTAACTTTTGAAATCTTCAATTTCAATGTACACAATTTCTTGGTTGATTCCGGTGCATCGGTAAACATAATGCCATTATTTGTCGCCAAGAAAATAAACGCAAAATGGGACAATACATATGCACAAATTATTCAGTTGGACAAAATTCATGTCCATGCAATTGGTGAACTCAGAGATGTGATTATCCATTTATCATCCAATGAGCAACACCACCAATGTATCAACATAGTGATTGTGGACATTGCAGAAGCATATGGAGCGTTGTTGAGCAGAGATTGGTTCAACAAGCTACAAGGGTTCTTTTCTATAGACTGGTCATATTTATGGCTTTCGTATAAGGGCAGAAATAATTAGATCTGGGTGAATTTAGAAAGATATATGAAACATACTATCACTCCCTTGAATGGACAGAATGAACCTGTGGCTTTCCCAGAATTTATCTTCGCGAATTACTTCCTGGAAACCTAACTAGGATGCTATCTTACACAGTCGTCCCTAGTCCCACCAGATACATAGTTGGAGCTCCTTCTAGTCCAACTTGTGAAAATGACATTTGTACAATTAGTAATACTAATAATAGTACTAGTATAGTTCCAAGTCCTTGTACATATGATATGTGGACTTTGTAATTTGATGGTTCCAAAATGCGGGAGGGATCTAGAGCTGGTTGCGATTTAATAGACTTGTTACAGAGAAAACATTTGATCTCTAACCACTTGGAATTTTAGTGCACTAACAACACTACAAAATACGAAGCACTTATCTTGGGTTTGCAAAGAAGCGACTCATCGCATGAGGGCCTTGATGTATCCCACATCAACGACACGAAACGAGGTAAATGATTTTGGAGATGAAAAATCGACTGACGACAGAAGGTTCAGGAATGGTGGTCATGAAAATGAAGGTTTATAGTTTTGCAAAGGATGAAGTTTGAACTGAATGACTTCTCTTGAACATATCGGCGACACTAAGATGAATTGGTAGCATTGAACCAAAACAAAGTAATGGATGGTATGATAGACCAATGGTGTGATAACCATGAAGCTGAATGACCCAACCCACATAGTCATGGTGATGAGTTGAAAGTGTCATGTTCAAGAACGACTTGCTACCATAAAGTGTTTTCCCCTTTTTCCAATTTTCTCCAGTTATTTTTGACAAATACCTCTTCATTTTTAATCAAACTTGAGGAGGATAACATATGCTTGTTGTATAATTTCACCCTTCAGGTGAATCCATCGCTATTTGATGCTTTAACGAGTCTAGCGAAGGTGAAACTCGATCTTGTCTAGATGGACAAGTTTGTTGCTATTTCATGTTTTTAATGAGTTTAACAACAAAGATAACTCGGTCCTTTTCATGTTTAGAGAGTTTGAAAAGGGACGAAAAGAAAACTCCACAAGTTATTTTTTGTAAAATAATCTCTCAAGTCCGAAAAAGTGTAAAATAATACAAGAGAGATATGGTTTCCAATCCTTTAACGAGTTGGAAAGGACAAGCGATTGGCAATATTTTCATGTTTAGAGAGTCTGAAAAGAGCTTAAAGAGGACTCCACTTTGAGGAAGGAGTGGTGTCTAGGATAGCAACTAGTTTCGATGATGTTGGAACTTCTCAAAACATGTTGAGTTATGTGAAGAGGTTGGCTAATAAGACCACTCATTGCAACTGTTCCTCAAAAAAGGTAAAACAACCAAGTGAAAGCGCATGATCGGCCAAAGGGATGGTGGCGATGGGATGAAAACAACCAAGGCTCATCTGACGAAAAAGGTTGATAGAATGGCAATCATGAGGGTTAAAAAAAAGAAATGGGTTCATTTTTACACAAGCTTGAACCATAGGGAACTATGCTTGGATTTAGTTTCATGTTTACACAAGCTTGAAATGAAAAACTATGCTTGGATTCAGTTTCATTTTTATGCAAGCTCGAAATGAAAAACTATGCTTGGATTCAGTTTCATTTTTACGCAAGCTTGAAACGAAAAACTATGCTTGAGATTGGTTTATATGCCCCCAGCATGATGAAAGGGAGAGTCTCCTTTAACCAGATGGAAGTCTTTGCAGTGAAGCAGGACGATTATCCAACACCTTTTTGGCATCTTCCAGATAGGGACAAAGGTGAATGGGGTGGTTCCCTTCACATAACCTACAAGGAAACTTAACTTTACCACTAGGTGCATGCCCCCCAAGCTTCATTACATTCACCTAAGTAGACTACTTGTGGATATCAGGTGGATGGAATGAAGGTTCATATATGAGATCAAGTGAAAGTCTCGACACGGATTTTACGAGAACTAATCAAAGACTCGACTTGGAACTTGGGACCTTGTTTCATTTTTTAATTAGATTGACACAAGACAAGGAACTATGCTCATATTCCTTGTTTCATTTTTTAACGAGCTTGACACAAGACAAGGAACTATGCTCATGGACCTGTTTCATTTTTTAATGAGGTTGACACAGTAAAGGAACTATCCTCATATTCCTTGTTTCATTTTTTAACGAGGTTGACACAAGACAAAGAACTATCCTCATGGTCTTGGTTTCATTTTTTAACGAGGTTGACACAAGATAAGGAACTTTCCTCATAGGCCTATTTCATTTTTTTAATGAGGTTGACACAAGACCATGAACTATCCTCATACCCTTTGTTTCATTTTTTAACGAGGTTGACACAAGACCAAGAACTACCCTCATACTTCGATCACAACCCATAAGAGGTCATGAAGGAGGGATCTGGTTCCAACGCCCCCAGTACATGATGTACAACATCACTGAATTGATTGTTAGTTTATGTAGGTATGGAATGGGTTGCCACATAATTAACCCATGGCGAGGATGATGCCATTGGTAAAAAAGGACCACTTAGGGAAGATGGTTGACTGGAAGCCATATTTGGACCGGGAAATGAAAGCTGGTCAACGGTGACAATCCTGCCTTCATGCGGGAAACAAACCACTTGAATAAGTGTTGAAACAATAGCTCCCATGTCATAAACATAGTCACACCCTAGAATTTAAAGGGCCTGGGACTGCCATCACATTCAGATAAATGATTTTTCCTCCCAAAGTAATAGGCAATTGAGGAAGGATCCCGTATGGTCGATTGGTTGCTCTGTTAAAAGCCAACAGATTCTGGGTAACTAGCACAAGTGGCGGTGAACCGAGCGCTTGCCAAGCAGTTGGGGAAAGGATACTCACTGATGCACCTTCATCTATAATAATCGGTGTATCACAGTGTACAAGGTAGCTGAATCGGTTACCTAAGGATGGATAGCAACCTAGTGTTGTCCTCCCATATATACCCGAAAGTACATGGAGGCCCAATTCCTATAAGCGTTGTCTAATGCAAAATCCCACAGTGAGGGCATTCCCATATACTTTACGTACTGTAACACCGCCCTATATACCCAAAGGTATGTGGACGAGCTACAATATACTCATGTACGTGGAATGATGTATCACACTCAGGATGTATTACAGACAAGTTAGCGGCAACTGCTTTGTTTTACGACACCGGAACACGTCTCTAGCCTAGACCTCTAAATGTTTTTCGTTAGGTGACAATGCTCCATTAGGTAAATTCAGATAAATTTTAAGTTGATCTTCTTTAGAATTTTCCTTTCAAGGTTCACCACGTGATGTATGTTTGCAATTCCTAAAATGAAACTAATATGATAAGCATTCTTTCCATTCAATTTAACGATGAAAATCCTAGCTACTTAGGGATAGAGCAATCAGATTTCTTTGATCAAAGAGCAAAGAGCACAATCTAAATGAAAATTCCATGCACTATTCCTATTAGCACACACAAAAATTTTCAATGCAACATGCATGTATTTCTTTTCAATTTCCCTTAATGTGAATGAACAAAAAGGAAAACTAATGCACAATCAATCAATAAACTCTTTTCATAAAAATGACGATTTTGCAACAATTTCTCTTCAAGGAAAGGAAGACTTTACGACACTTTTGTTTTCAAAGAAATGAGGAACTACGACACTTTCAACGAAAAGACTAATCATATGCATACATATATCAATCGATCTTTCATGAATGAATACTTGATGACAATTCAATTTTCGAAGGAAAAGACGATCTAACAACACTTTCTTTCGCTAAAGATCAATCGACCAAAAAACTAACTTTCAACTATAGATTGAAAATGACAAAGTAAATACATAAGAAACATTTATCAATCCTAGGCTAAGTAGGGCCAGGTAAGGAGATGAAAAACTATTTTCAGAGACAAGACATCATTGACATTCAGTAAATCATTCAAACAGGAGAAAATTGGCAAAAAACTTCAGCTCGTAGATGGGAAACTGACCCTCAAGGGATCAGCGCAGGCAGCAGTGAGAGACAGTGTGCTTCAGCGCACTGGCTCTGTGCGGGAAGTGCATTGCAGCGTACTGTGTCCTTCATTGGCTGCGCTGGTGATAGTAAGCCATTTTGAAGGCAATTTTGACACAGTTTTAACTCAATTTTCAATGAAAGAAGACTAAAATTCAATCAACGACCACAAGTACAGTATGTAAAAATGTCCTTAGAAGTTTATAAGCTACTAAGATGGATGATCGCTCCCCAGCGGAGTCGCCAATTTGTTTTTGGAAGTTTTAGTGTCTACGGATAAACACTTAAACCCCTAGACTAGTAGCTAAGTATAGAACAACATTGAAAAGCATTCTCTACTTTTTCTATGACCAATAGATTAAATAAGAGGTAAAGAATCCTACTTGTAGCTTTCTCTTACTCCTTATCTCCCTTGACCAATTGTGTCGCTCCTTCCCATACTTAATTCGCTTGAAAAGTACCTGCACACAAAAGAAGACAAAAACTAATCAAAGCATATGATAATGATCTATTGATTAAACATAGCATGGAATCAAGTACATAGTACACATATGAAATCATCAATGGATAACACAAGCATATGGAAAAAGCTTTGAACACTTTATTAGTAAAATGAAGAGTTACAACCCAATTCGCTTGATTCAACATCACTCCTCCAGTTCAATCCCATCCTCTCCTTATAACAAGCAAGACATTTTGACATCATTACAATACTTGAAATCAACTCAAGTCTCATACTAATAGCATCTCCCTATAATTCAATGATTTCCAACCCCTGATCACTTAGATGAGTGGTCTTTTGATAGGTGAATGAAGGAAGTTATGCCATAAATCGTGATAATGAATGCCCTCCCAAACTTAGAATTTAGTTCCATGGAGGAAGGGATAAAGGATTGATGTTCCTTAACTCCCTACCTCATCCAAATTCGAGCTCAAAGGAGTAGATAAACTTGGGAAACTTCTACATGCATCCAATGGATAAGAATATTCCCAAACCCCAATGCAATTTCGCTCAAATTCGCCCAGCGCAGGCCAAAGAGGGCTCAAGTGCGTTGCATAACACCCTAGCAGTGTACTAGACTACACTGCAGTGCACCCTAATGAAGGCCTACCTGCACTGATCTTCTTAGAGGTAGTTTTTGGATGATTTCAGTCATGGAACTTCTTGGGAAGCTACGCATTCTGATGGTTGACTTCTTTAGGGCATGTAATAATTGAATTAGGGTTTGATGGGCCCTAATAGTACTAATCTATAAGTTGGGGTTGATGTGCCCAAATGGATCTATAACAGTTGTCACCATTAAGGGATAGCTTTTCTGTTGAAATTACTTATAAACCATCTATTCCTGATAATATCACTAATTTATGTGTTTTCAGTGATGACTAGTAGACACTAAAATTCATGGTGAATGCTTATGATTTCAAGGACACATTGATTGATGATGACGAGCAAGAGAAGGCATTGTAGGATGCATCTAGTGCAAGTAAAGGAAACCTCATCCCAAAGGGTGTGGTATCATTAGAGAAGTTGTATAACCTACAGAATTGCTTCCAAAGACCTTTTAAAGAAAAAAACCCACAGTGCCACGTAGTCGCACAAGCAGTTTAACATGGGAACAGAAAAGGATCTGAACTACATCAATGTTGGTACTTGTTGTACACCACAGGAATGGAAATCCTTTATCCGCCTATTCAAGAAGTGCCAAGATTTGTTCGTGTGGACGTACGATGAGCTTAAAACTTATGACACGTGAATCATCTAGCATGTGATTCCAATAAAAGAACGGGCCAAGTCATTCCAATAAAAATTGAGAAAAGTGCATCCAACGCTTGAGCCTCTTAATCAGAAAGAATTAAGGAAACTATTGAATTCCAAGATCATATATAGAGTACGTCACTCAACTTGGGTGTCAAATTTGGACCTAGTAAGAAAGAAGTCTGGGGAAATCCACTTGCGTGTCGATTTCTGAAATCTCAATCATGCCTCGGACAAGGACAACTACCCCATGTCGTCTATGGAACAAATATTACAAAGAGTATCGGGGTCAAAAATGTTTTCTTTTCTAGACGGTTACTCAAGATACAACTAGGTTCTGGTTTCAGAGCCTGGCAAACTCAAAACCACCTTCTGCATGAAGTGGGGCACGTTCGCATTCAGGCGAATTTCGTTTGGGTTAATCAATGTTGGTGCAACATTTCAATGCGCTATGGACATCGTATTCCATAGGTTGATTGGATAGAGTGTAGTAGTCTATCTCGACAACGTAATAGTATTTTCCAAATAGAGGTTAGACCACATATGCCACTTAAATTAAAAAAATTGAGCGATGTTATAAGTACGGGATATCTTTAAATCCTACGAAATATATCTTTGCGATATATGAGGGAAATCTCTTGGGCCACATTATCGCCAAAAGTGTGATTAAGGTACACCTATATAGGGTCAAAGCAATCATGCAAATTCCCTTCTGAGTGAACAAGAACGCCATGCAATCCTTCTTGGGGAAAATCAATTTCCTTCGTAAGTTCATCTCTAACTATGCTCATATTGTTAAGCCAATATAGGATATGGTGAAGAAGGATGCAATCTATAAATGGGATAAAAGGGTAAAAGATGTGTTTTCCAGTATTAAACAGGATATCATAGAACCATCCACATTGTACTTCCCAAACTTCAATAAATATTTTTTCCTCTACACCCTTTTTCTTCTAACACTTCTCTCGTCATTATACTCACACAAAAGGATGATCTGAACAACAAGCATCGTATCTCTTTCATGACACAAGTCTGCCAGGACCCTAACTCAACTACCCCATCATGGATAAAAAATATTATGTAGTATACAAGGCGATAAAGCACTTTCATCCCTATCTATTAAAAAATATTGCATTATCTTTGTTCTACACCCAGCAGTCAAATCATTGCTCGTTCAACAAGAGTTGGGTGAAAGGAGAGGGAATTGGATGACTAGTTTGAAAGAATATGATTTAGAGGTCAAACCAACTCACACAATGAAGGGCCTTGGTCTTTATTGACTAGCGGCAGAAGTAGTGAATGCAAAGAAAGAAGAAGAATATCTTTTAGGATGGGAACAAGAAATTGAAATGTACAACATTGAGTGAGCCTCCTCCACTACTAGCATAAATTGTTGATACGCTGATGTGCGCCAATACCTTGAGCATGACACCGTGCCCTCCCACTTTTCCACATGACAGAAGAGGGCACTCAGACAAAGCATTATCCTACTAGTTGGTGCATGGGGTGCTTTTAAGAAAGAACCACAACGAAGTACTTTTCAGGTGTTTAGAAACACATGATTCAGAGAAGATATTGTGTGATATCCATGACAAACCAATCTGGGGACACTTTGAGGGAAACACAATGACACATAAGGTCATGTGGGTTGGCTTTTACTAGCCTACGTTATTCAGATATGCTCATGCTTACGCCTGCGAGTGTCCGGTTTGTCAGAGGTGTTCCACCAAAAATAAGAAGTCATTCGCCCCATTGCAACCTATCGTAGTGGAATAAGAATTTCAACAATGGGACTTGGATATTAATGGAGAAATATTTCCACACTCATCAAAGCAACACTGCTAAATTCTTACTACCACAGATTACTTCACACAGTGGACAGAAGTAGTTGTGCTCAAACATGTGAATGATCGGGAATTCATTATCTTTCTGCAACAAAACATCATTTCCAAGTTCAACATTCCTACTTTTCTTTTTTCGACAATGCAACATACTTTTCATCATTAAAACTCTATTACTTTGCATTGGAAAATAGAATTGTATTGAAACACTCTGCTAATTATTATCCTCGGGGGAATGGTATTGTTGAATCTACGAACAAGAAATTAATTTGTATCATTAAGAAGACCATATTATTTGAATAGAGGAACTAGAACTCCACTTTGGTAAATGCCTTATGGGCTGACCGAGTCACGTCAAAGCCTTCTCTAAACACCTCCCCTTACTTCCTGGTATACGAAAAGGAAGCCATCCTCCCGCCCAACATCTACTTTCCTACCCTCCAACTCTCACAAGAATCCCAAGGAAATCCATGTCTGTTAGTGTAGCATAGGATGGACACCCTTCACAAGCTACATGAAAAAAAAATTAATAAATAAATTAAATTAAAAGAAAAATAAATAAATAAATAAAAAATAATAATAATAATAATAATAAAATTATCTTCATCAAAACCGTATCAAGAAGTGGTTCGATAAGAAGTCTGCAGGAAATAACAGTTTTAGTGTGGGTGACTTAGTCTTGAAGTGGGACAAATCCCACGAAGACTGAGGCAAACACACTAAGTTTCAATCCTTGTTGATTGGACCGTTCACAGTAAATGAAATGCTTGGCCAGCACACTTATCGTCTTCAATCACTTGACGAGAAGATTGACTCTCTCCTTGTCAATGGCCAATACTTAAAACACCACTTCCAATAAAGATCTAGGGTTTTGCCCTACGTTGTGTACATAGTCTTTTCTTTTTCATTTGTTTGAATGTGGTTTTATTTTCTTTGTGTGAATAAGTATTGTGCATGAACATGTTGTAGCTTCTTAGTATGTGTGTGACCAAACTCCAAAGAGTCTTGTGACACTTCAACATTTGGCTAACCTTTTTTTCATCTTCCTTGTGTTGGTTACATCTTTTGGCCGCCGAAGTTCCAACAAAAAATACGATCTGTCTATAAGGAGATTCTTTCTCCAACCACGAACCCATGTCTATTTTGGAAACCTCATGCCTACACTTGGTCTTTATGTTTTGGTTTTTCATGCTTATCCAATTAGTAGAGGTAGAGAAGGGGAAAAATCTAAACAAGAATCTTAAATCAGAGGTCTCTATATGCTTCTTTGAAGGAACAACCTCTTCTGCTCTCAATAAATCGGGATCCCTCTTCCACCCAAAAAATGATCAAGTGTCAATGCACAGTCCTCTATAAAATAAATAAAAAAAGGCAGAGAGAAAGGCTTCCTACACAGAGAGGTGAAGGAAGAAACTCCACTAGGGTACTGCCCAGGCTCACTGGCGTTGGAACAACGCTTGTGTTCCTGCGTGACTCTGTCGGGGTATTGTCCAAGGCTGCTAGAAGCAGAGCAACACTAGAGATGAAAATTTATACTTTTAAAATCTTAACTACACTACCCTTCCCAACTCAAAACATTGTGATATCGCTAAATCTTATGTTGCATTCAACCGAGAATGCATAAAGGGGACCATGTCTATTCATGGGCTAAGTAGGAAAACCAAATTAATCTCCACAATGAATCAGTACTCCCTAAAGAACCAAGGCCCTGCATAGAAGAAGTTAACCAAGATATAGAAGCTGGAACTCAACCAGTGTGTCACCAAGTGTTGTAGATGCTACAACACCCTCCAAAATTTTGGTTTACACTCAATTTCAGAGCCTTCCTTGGTATTGTACATTGTTGTTGCAAACACTGAATATTATTTCATGAGCTTTCTTGAAGTATTTGGTTCCCTTTTGCATGTTGGGTAAACTATCGTCTTTTAGCGTGTTGATTGTCGTATCGTGTGTATAAGCTCGTTCAAGTGGTTCTAAGAGGTCATTTCAAATGAGTTTCTCTAACTTTGCATTATCGGTTGCACTCATTTCCAAAGTTTTGATCACTATCACACAAGTGTCTTCACAGTATTCGCAAAGTATATCTTTGGTATCTCACTTGCCGTAACTTGTCGTAAATTTGTCGCATGAAGGGAAATTCTTTGTTCATGTGTTCGAATGATCTATGTTGTTGTGTTGTCAAAATATTCTAAGTGTGTGATCACAGCCAAAGTTCATCACCATTCACATTGATCCCACACTTAGCCATTTTCGGAAAAACTTCCTGACTTGAAACATTATGATATCGCTAAATATTATGTTGTGCTCAACCGAGAAGGCATAAATGGGACCATGTCTATTCATGGGGTAATTGGGAAGACCAAATTAATCTCCATGATGAATCAATACTCCCTAAAGAATCAAGGCCTTGCATAGAAGAAGTTAATCAAGATAGAGAAGCTGGAATTCAACTAGTGCGTCACCAAGTGTTGTAGATGCTACAACACCCTCCAAAATTTTGGTTTACACTCAATTTCAGAGTCTTCATTTGTCTTGTATATTGTTGTCGCAAATGTTAAAGATTATTTCATGACATTTCTTGAAGTATTTTGTTCCCTTTTGCATGTTGGGTAAACTATCGTCTTTTAGAATGTTGGTTGTCACATCATGTGTATAAGCTCGTTCAGGTGGTTCTAAGAGGTCATTTTTGTGCAAATGAGTTGCTCTAACCTTGTAATTATCAGTTGCACTCATTTCTAAAGTTTTGAGCACTATCACACAAGTGTCATCACAGTCGTCATAAAGTACCTATTTGGTATGTCATTCGCCGTAGCTTTTCGTAAAGTTGTCGCACGAAGGGAAATTCTTTGTTCCTGTGTTTGAATGATCTATGTTGGTGTGTTGTCAAAATATTCTAAGTGTGTGATCATAGTCAAAGTTCATCACCATTCACATCAATCTCACTGATCCCACACTTAGCCATTTTCGAAAAAACTCCCCGACCGAATGACCTAGCTTCATGGGGCCTCTCCTAAGCTACGCACTATGCAGCCTCAGTCCTATAGTTGTGACCTTGCTACTTCGCACTGCGCAACGTGCAGTTTGTGCCTCCCATGATTGGTGCGCTACGTGGTTTCTGTGTCCAAGCCCCAACCTTAACCTCTAGAATTGGGCATTCATGTTCCCCAACCCGTCTTAAGCTACGCACTTCACAACCTTAAGCCTCAAGGTCATCCCCTAAGCCGTTGAACTGCGTAGGATCCCAACCTTCCTTGACTCCCAGAACTGCGCTATGAGCTCTCCCAATGCCCATCCCTTTAGCATGTCCCACTAGCTCCAAAAACTATGCAGTCTCAAGGCTTAGGGCTTCCCTTTTCCTTCCTAAATTGTGCAATTACGCAGTCAGTGAGTCCCTCTTCCATCCTATCACTTGTTCTAGGCTTATTTGGTGGATCAGAATGCATCATCTTAGACTAGGGGTTTTTCGAATTGATGTCATCTCATCATGAGTGAATTGCAAAAATAGGTATCTTATCATGTCATGGAAAGATGATGAAGAAGGAGAAGGAGGAGGGAAGCATGCTCAAATACACTCTTGCAGTTTAACTTACAAGTTCATCGATCAAGAGAAAGTGAAGGGACACTAGTTTGCGACCATTATTCAAGACTTGAGGTCATTGAAGATTCCTCATCACCAAGCCATGAGGAGGTGAAAAGAAAAAGCATATTCAAGAAGAAATCCACCACTTAGCAGCAACAGTGGCTTGACATTGCCACATCATCAAGCATTCCATGTCAGCAGTTTCATTTCATGTCATGTCATGAGTGGTCATATGCCACATCACTACTGTGGATTATGTATATTCTATTCAAAATGCATAGTAAAGTGGAAGTCCAAAGGAAACACATGGAATGTAAAGAGTTGTGTAAGTTGAAAAGTCATAGGAAGTCAAACAGTCATAGAGTAGTCAAAGAGTCACTCCTTGGTTATATATACTCCCTCATTGTATGAGCAAAGGACTTTTCACCTTAGCTCCTCACACAAAGCATTGGAGAGATAAGCTAGTTCTTTGAGGAGCAAGGAGTGGCTCCAATGCTCCATTATTGGAGCTAGTGAAGTACATTGTAAACATGTGTCTTGGAAATTTTACTTAATAATAGAAGCCTTCAAGGCCAACATGTTTTTCATGCATGGATTATAAATTTTTGTAAGACTATTCTGTGGATATTTGTATTTCATGTTTGCTTACACATGTGCTAATATAGTTGAACTATTTCAGTTGTTTTAGTACTTATCTTCTTTAGAATTTGTTGTAATGGTTGTTTTTTCTATCCAATCCTTGTGGACTATTCCACAGGATATTAGATAGATATTTGTTCATTTTGGGGGTTGTAACAACCATAGCATCCTGTGTGGACTATTCCTCTGGATGTTAGATGAGTCCTTTCGGTTCATGGGTGTCTATTCCTGGGTGTTACTATTACCTCTCACTTAGAGGCTCACTTTTCTCCCCTCTTCGTCATAGAAGAACCTTGACACATTTACAATTGAACACTCACCAGGCACACCTTCTTACTTTTTGAAGGCACCATTTCATCCCTCTCTCTTTCTGATAGTTAGAGCCAAGGAAAATCTTTAAGGATTCGACAATTGGACCTTTATATGGGATGGGACTCCTACACCAAATAGTGTGAGGCCTAATTGGGACTGCATATCGGGGAGATCCCTTAAATGTTGGTGGGTCTAGCACTGTCAACAGAGAGTTAAACTTCATATGCTATTATGAGAACTTGTAATGATCCTCTATTTTGGGCTTCTTCAAAAACACTGATATACACAATAAGTGTGCTCAAATATAAGTATGCATTTTTGCTCCATAATGACAATTTTTGTATGTGATGAGACTTCTATAAGTCTCAAAAAAAATTATGTATATTTATACCCTTGACTGTCAAACATTGAAGAGGCTAAAAAATGAGATTCTAACTCCACAATCTATACTTCTGATACACACACACACACACATATATATATATATATGTGTTGTGTGTGTGTGTGGGTGTGGTGTGTGTGGTGTGTGTGTATATTGTATATTTATGTTATATGTATATATATATATATATATATAGAGACGAGAGAGGAGAGAGAGAGATAGATGTGTTGTGGTGTGTGTTTTTATTTAGTATATTATATATATGATATATATATTATATAATATATAGTAGAGTGGTATATATATATATATATATTATATATATATATATATATATATATATATATATATATATATATATATATATATATATTATATATGTATTATGTAGTATCTATAATATTTATGTACATGTGTGTGTGTGTGTGTGAGTGTGTGTGTATGCTCAGATTAGGGATCACAAAGTCAGCTTCAAACGTGATTGTTCAAGCTTGCAATATATATCTATATATGTTACAGAACTGCTAACAGTTCCCTCATATTCCTCAGCTTCTATACCACTGTACAGGATAGATAAAGGACTGTGAATTTACTCCAAATATTGTGATTGTATATAGGTGATAGACCAATCTTGTAGATTCATCCTTGGATCCTTTTTTATGTACAGGTTTTCGACTCCTTTTTGTAGATGATAGAGGCTTCAATTCCAGCCTTCCAAACACACTTATGCTCAGAACTTTGAGGGAGTCTCAGCTCCTTCTTGTAGCTTGAGGATAGGCCTACTTATTAGGCCTATAATGCATCACACATACTTTGACTTGGTTTATCAACAATTTATCCATTCATTAGCTATCAAGGCTTCACAAGATGTTTTGAAATAAGTCCGGCCATCCACAAAAGTGCACATGATACTGAGACTTCGTATCTCTGAGGTGGCACAGAGATTTTGGACCCCTTTAATACTGATTTCAGACCTTATAGAGTATGACCAAAACTACGCTTTCTTCTTTAGGATTCTTTACCTTCTATAGGCTATTGATCTATCCTCTCAGTCCTTATGACTAGAGCTTTAATTCTCTCCAAAAAATTCACTCTTTGTGCACAATAATGTGACCTTAGTCACTATGATAAGGACTTACAAATATGCCTAGAACTGTCTTTTTCTTCCTTCTAGGAGATTGGTCCTAGAGATATTACATCTTCTTAATTTCCTTAAGCCTTGTATCACTTGATTGATCTTCCAGCTACATTCATGCCAATAAAACAAGATTTGATACCATTTTAAGAAATCTAAAGCAACTTAGTTAGGGTTTATTTAATTATATTTCTCTTAACTTTGATAGTTTCTTGTGACATTCTTTTTTATAATTATTTTTCTTGCTATTATTATGTTCTAGATCATCAAATAGTTATCAAAACATGAATATCAAAATGGAAACTAGATGTAGGCACTAAGTAAAGGCAAAACCCTTATGAAGGGGAAAACCCAGTCGAACTCTTCTTCTAGTAAAATCAAATCAAGTTGAGACAAACCAAGACCTTTTTGACCAAGACCACTACCTCTTCCACCAAGTCAGCTCCATGAAAAAATCAAACTTCCACAAAATCAAGGAGAACATCAAATCAACTAGTGTCTCGACCCTCTCTTCTTTCTTTTGCAATTTTTGTTCTTCTAACTCAGTCCTGCACTTTTTCGGCCCTGTAATTTTTTTTTGTAAACTCCCACGTGTGGCACAAGCTATATCTTTGCTAGGCTTATAAAATCCTTTGCTTTATTTCCTTTTGTTCATATAATCAAATGGGTACTCCTTCATATATTTCACACTTCATCTTGTATTCTTGTTGTAGATCGAATTCCATGGATGTATGTTCTCACTAGACCAAATGCACTTGTATATATAGTAGTTTGAAGTTGTCCTTTTAGGATGACTTGAAGGACTGGATGTTGACTTGGTGTAGGAGATTTATAAGACCTATTTACAAATAAAATAAATTTTCTTTCTTTACATACAAAGCCCAAGAATGGTATATTATACCATGATCTTTACTTTGACTCAAGACACAAATCCTAGAGCACTCAATGGGTGTTTTTGACCTAGAAATAAAATAAACAAAGCATGAAACCAACACTTAAATAATTTTTATTTTACAATAATTTTATTTTTCTTTTCTTTTGACAAATACATTACATCATGACTCAAATAAAATTATTAGGACCAACAGTAGTTACATTCTTCAACACTTTTCACCATTCCAAGCACCCTTTTTCAGCCATTTTATCGTACTTCTTTAACCATTTTTTACCCATATTCCCATTCTTTGTGGATATACCACAATAATAGTTGAAGTAGTTAATTATCATCATTTTCCCATATTTTTTATGAATTAGAAAGGATTATTGTTGGTTTTACTAATGATGGTTTTCCTAGCTTGGTTCACGTAGATTTTATGCATCCTCCCTGGTTATCAGGTGTCACTCTAGTTGTTGAAAGAACATGACAATCCTATTACCATAAGCATGGAACAATCCAACTACCAAAAGTGCAAAATGGTACAGTCACTAAAATTCACTATTTTGGTGGTTATGAAAGGGTATGTATGCATTTTTAGTTAATGGACATCATGCAGATGATAGACAATGGCGCAATTGTCAGTTGAGATAATTCCCTACAAAGTCATTGCAAATCACGACATGGGCTTTATTTATATCATCAACAACATTATTTTATGTTATTCACTTAACATCTAGGTCAATTCTAGAAGCCTCCATGCAGAGATTAGCAGTTCATATAACTCGTGCCAAGCATAGTGGAGCCATCAACTTTGAGCACATTTTTTTGGGCAAATGGAGCATAATTTGGAAAATCCAAAACAAAGGTTTTGTTCACAACATCCTCAATTAGATTACTCACAATAATTTCCTCCAAATGTTGCGTGGTTTAGGATACATCCATGGTTCTTTCAAAGGGTAATTTATTGTTGCGTCCATTTACCAGCTACACCAAAACAGAGCAACCAATTAATAGAACATACCAAATCAATTTATTTCCAAATGGTTCCATGCCAAATAAACTTTATGTGATCATATATTTAGCTAAGATTGTATTAAAGGAAATCTTTTGTAAACTAATCATGATTTGATAGGCCATTTTTGGGAGAAGTGGTTTCAATTCGCCCTGATCTTTTCTTGTATAAATATTTGGGGAGAAAACAGGATCAGGGTAGACAAGGGAAGAAAAAGATTTTAGGAAAAATAGAAAAGAGTTTAGGGGGGTGGGGAAGTTATGTCAGATGAACTTATATTTTGTAATGTTAGGTTAAGTAATGAACTCATTTTCCTTCTGATCAATTTTTATTTTTTTTCATCTTCCTATAGTGCTCCCAACTAGGAAGGGCTCCCTGTCCTAGGATGCACTTGCAGAGTTAGTTAGTGTTGGTAGATATTATTTTATGTTACTGTAACTTTCATATTTTTGTTCTACATTGGATCCAGTAGTTTAATTCCTACAATTTCCATATTATTGTGTTCCTATGTGGTGTGCTTTTCAAGGCCCTACTATGAGGAGTTTTTAACCCAAGGAAGACACCAAGTGGCCAAAAGGACACAGGGCTTGGACCTACAACTTTGCGTGTTTATTTCAGTCATGTGTTGAGTGTTTTTGTTGTTGCAAGGATTGTTGGACCTTTTAGATGCCTCTATAATGTTAACTATTAATTGTTCTAAAATTTATTAAAGGAAATAGTTTCAATTGTATGGTATACAAGCGATGAATCCACGTCCAATATAACCCTTGGAAGCCTCTTTCATAAATTCTTTATTTACTTATAACATATCACACATACCAATTAAACTTAATTATGCATATATGGTGTCAACACATTGTCAACTTACTATATCTTGGTTGATAATTTAATGAACAATGATTAAAGAAATTAAATTGCCTGACATTTTTGGTCTCGTTTTCATGGAGGTGTCAAGGAACTAGGTCTTGTTTGGTTTGTAGTATATTTTCCTTTAATTATGCTTCATGGAAAGGAAGAAGCTAACCCGTGATGAACAAGTAACAAGTGACAATTGGCCTTAGCAGTATGAGGGCATCTAGGTACATGATAGATCTTTCTTTTCACATATTTTGTTTATTTAATTACAAGGTTTTCAAGTTGTTGTAAGAACCACCATGTATTAACCTATGTGCAAGATATGGATTAGCAACCAGCGATAAGGATTCAAGAATGATCAAGTGCTAGAATAATGATACTCCAAGAAATTTTTCAAGCAGTGGTTAGAAACATCTCAACATATTAGGGGAGAAAAAATTTCCAGTGATCTAGGAAGTGATAGTGGAGAAAAAAGTCCAAGAGAAACCTCTAAAAGGAGACTCAAAATAAATCAAGCAACCATGGACCACGGTTGATGAAGAGAAACCCTTAGAGCTAGAGATTGATGAATTTTTGGCATGTTTATCACCAGAATTCTTGAGTATTCTAGCATGTGATGAAGAGCAGACAAAGGAACCTAAGAATGAGGAATTTCTATCATGCCTATCTTCAAATATTTTATGCACCCAAGAGGGTAATCAGCAATTAGTAGAAGATCCACATGGCATGACAAAGGAGGAGATACAAATCAACATTGATAAACAAGAAACTCTAGAGAATCATAGTTATATTGAGCTTTGGTTCCAAATGGTCATCAGGCTAGGGCACCACTCTCTTCTTCAACAACTCTTGTCATCCTATCAGTAAAAACAACTAGTATCTCATACTCTAATATACTTTAAAGCTTACTTTTTGAATCCAAGTATGAGCATATTATTATCTTGTTGCGCACATGGATTCATTGGAACTATACTAAGCTTGAAGAGATATTCTCTTGTAAAGTTAGGTAGTGTAGGAGAATGAATAAATAAAATAGTAAGGATAAAAATAATTCTAACTATGAAAACCAAGAAACTAGCATAATCAAACAAGGACTTTGCTTGAAAACCAAGTTATTGGTAGGGAAAGTCCTCAATAAACTTTGCAGTTGTTGATATTCTTTAAATTCTTCAATTTTTTGTATATTTTCATGTTAGTAAATGTGGGATGCATTAAGGACCTCCTACTAACATGTCTTGACCCATCGACATCAACACATCATTTGGGTTCAAGGCTAGAGACCTATTTCAATACCTTGAGGCATGCAATCATCAACGGTAGGTCCTCTCATTGAAGACAACGGTAATGCATCAATGTCCCCCGATTGTTAGGTCTTGCAAGTTACTCAACATTGGCACATTCATTCATCCCCATCAAGATGTATTAAGGTGCCTTAATTCTCATTGACAGCACTGGTGAGTCGTCTCGCATTGGTTAATCACATGAATTAATGGTCGATAATCCAATGATCTCTTTCCATGCTCGAATTTGATTGTTAGAAAGTGCAGCAAGAAAGGCTCAATTTGACTTTAGCTTTAGTCAAATTGAGTAAATCAAATTTCCATATCAACGGGATAACTTGGAAATAGTTAATTAGTGTGACATGGCTCTTGTCACTCAGTTAGCTAAGTAAATTCGTGTTAGTGAGCTTGGAGTTCAGTCATGCATGTGTTGATTGCTATATTTTAGCAATCTAATTCAATTATTTTCAGTTCTACTCAGTTAACCAACCTCTAACAATTAATAGATTCGGTTGAAGTTCAGTTGTACGGTGGGACCATAGTCTAACTCATAGATCTATCAGTTAACTAATCAATCAGCCCAAAATAGCTCATGCATGCATGGAATTCAAATTCCTCAACTAGAGTGGAGGAATTAATTTTATAATTATTTGTATACTAGTGGAGCGTACAAAATTTTGCATGCAGACAGTTGATCAATCCTTGGGAATTGCACAGGGAAATAGGGACTTTCCTATTATTTAGGGGATCTAATTAGCTCAGATTTGCACAAGGAAATAGGAAGTTAGAGGAGGTAGAAATTGTCTAAGTGTTGACTAGAGGCCCTCATTTAGAAGAGAGAACAATTATTCTTTTGCAAGTTGTGCTCGGAGCTAGAGAAAGCAATCATAATAGTTTCTCTATTCAATCGATTAATGCAAATAGGCTTGAGGGGTTTTTTGAGTTGGGTTTCCCTGGAAATAAATGTGTACTTATGGTTTTGATTGTTGAATTTTTATACATGCTGTTCTAAATTGTGATTTTTATTTTGCAGATTAGTAGAGTAGAATTGTCTCTCTTGTTTTCAGTTCAAAATCTTGAGTAGTTGATATTTCTATCAAATTTCTACATGGTATCAGAGCAATGAAATCACATTAGAACCAGTATTTCAAATTTTTCCCTCTGGAATTTCGAATTTGCAGCTTCAGTGTGGTAGCTTTTCTTCGGATTCAGGAGAATATCTTTCACCGAACTGATATTGGAATATGCCTTGGAGGGTAACTCTAATTTCATAGCCTGGAAGGACCGAATACAAGCAGTTTTTGATGATAATTGTGTGTTAGAATATGTTAAAATTGACATTCTGAAACCCCAGCAGTCTAATTCACAGCAATTATCCCAGTGTAAGAAGGATGTTCCTTGGTCTAGTAGGATCATCCTAGAGGGTGTGAGAGACCACATAGTCTTGAAGTTACATGGAAAGGAGACTCCCTTTGCTATGTGGAACACCCTCACTGAGCTATTCAAAAATAGCAATGATACCAGAAAACTTGGTTTGATGAACAAATTGAGGATTGAAGACAAAGGGTATGAGGTAGTCTCCAACAATGGGAAGGTCTCCCTCAAGAACTTTGCTTCAGGTCAAATCAAGCAGATTATTGTCAGGATTGAGAGCCTCTACAAATTAGAGGAAGATGCATGTACATCCTTGAGGGTAAAGGCATGGATTAGAGATGTGGTGATTGAGAGGGAGAAGGATAGAGATCTCAAGATGGAGCCTCAACCAGTTGGTTTTTGGGATAACCAACACGATGATGATGATGAGGACCAGTAAGAGACCTCTAATAGAAGGAGATTTCGAGCCAAGTGAGTAGAGGGAGAAATTGCAGCTATACCTATAGGAGTGAGGTGGGGCGATGTAGAGCCTTATTCCCAAAGTTGTAGAGATTTGGGAAGGGTCCATTGATGTGTCCTCTTCATGCATCATTACCTTGCTACAGAGGCCCACAATATTCAGTAGCAGAAGGATCAGTGTGAGTTGGTGTACTCAGATGCTAAGGAGCATAGAGCAATGTTGATATCATTACAGGAGGCATAGTGGATAATAAACATCAGTGCAGTCTTCCAGTAGACAATTGCAGAGACACAGTTGATTCAGTGTTTTTGGATGCTTCTCAGTTGTAGTTGTTGAAGTAGTAATAGAAATAATGAGAGCTAGTGCTACAATACATTCCAAAGATGTTGTATAAGGGTGGTGCAAAATCCCTTTCTTGCTAAGAGGGAGTGTTAGAAAGTGTAGCAAGAAAGACTCAATTCGACTTTATCCTTAGTCAAATTGAGTAAATCGAATTTCCAAGTCAGCGGGACAACTTGGAGGCAGTTAACTAGTGTGACATGGATCTTGTCACTCAGTTAGCTTAGTAAATTCAAGCTAGTGGGATTGTAGTTCAGTCATACATGTGTTGATTACTAAATTTTAGTAATCTAGTTCATTTATTTCCAATTGTACTCGATTAACTGACCTCTAACAATTAATAGATTCAGTTGAAGGTTAGTTGTGCAGTGGGATAATAATCTAACTCAGATATCTATTAGTTAACTGATAAATATGCAAAAATTAGCTCATACATGCATGGATTCAAATTCCTCAGTTGGAGTGGAGGAATTAAGGCTATTGTAGAATTATTTGTATTCCAGTGGAGTATAGAAAATTTTTCATGCAAGCAGTTGATCAATCCTTGGGAATTACGCAAAGAAATAGGGACTTTCCTATTGTTTAGGAGCTTGAATTAGCTCATATTTGTGCAAGGAAATAGGAGGCTGGAGGAGGCAAAAATTGGATAAGTGTTGGATAGAGGCTCTCATTTAGCAGAGAGAATAGTTATTCTTTTATAGGTTGTGCTAAAAAATGGAGAAAGCAATTGTAATAGTTTCTCTATTCAATTGATTAATGCAAAGAGGCTTGAGGGGTTTTTCCCAGTTGGGTTCCCCTACAAATCACTATGTACTTGTGGTTTTTCTTGTTGCATGTTTATGCATGTTGTTTTAAATTGTGATTTCTATTTCGCAGATTAGTAGAGTAGAATTGTGTCTCTTATTTTCAGTTTGAAATATTGAGCAGTTGCAATTTCTATCAAATTTCTACACTGACACATTCATTCACATGGTACAAATTTGCACCATGGGTTCGGGATTTAGTGAAGATTAAGTGAATATTTTGTAAAGTTTTCAGTAGCATCCGCAACCCTTTGGTTCGCATATAAGGGGGACATATTTTTAGTCTTGCATAGTTATAGACACCATAGAGTTAGTTTTAAAGTTCAACAATCAACAACTTTTATCAATCATCAACATTACAAAGTCATCATACATCAGCATGGCACCGTATTTGGATCAGCTTCAGACTCGATTTTCTTATCAACATTTATTAGCCTCTCTCTGTCAGTAATTATCTTTCCTGGTATCAAGAGTCATCTTCAACATTTAGCATCAATTTTAGCGCATTGTTTTGGATTAGTTGCATGGTACATCAGTCTCAAATTAATATTCAATATCATCATCAACACACAAGTAAAACTTGAGGTAAAATCAACATGGAATTTTTTTGATTTGTTGAAGATTTAGGAAATGATGATAAGAAACTAGAAAAAGCTTACCCTACTAATCTAGCCCTTACCTTATGACATTGTTTTTCTATACCATCATAAACTATGCCCTTCATCCATTTTGTTTCAATCATACATATTATTCCAACAAATAAACACCATCCCTAACCAAGTTACAAGAATAGCCACTACCTGTTTTTATAGTAAAGAAATATATTTATCCCCACTCCTCCTGTTGTTGTCCCTACCATAACAACATTTTTTTCTTCAAAGATAATGGGCTTGTACATTAGAGACAAAGGATTGATGATAAGTAAAGAAAGGGAAGCCATAATAGACTTTACAGGAGGTAGAGGACAATATAAAAGATGGCTACCTCTATTCCTATATCAGAAATGCCTAACTTTATTCATGTAGAAGGAAAATGCAGAATTTAATTCAAGGATATCTTCCCAACCATGTGCCGGATGAGCGTGAGATTTGGAGGAGAGAAGTATTAAGGCAAGATTAAATACCCACAACATTTCAAGCAAACCCAGTTTGTATTTTTTGGAAAATTAAGCATCATCGCCTACATCCATTTTGCTTATATCTAGAGATATGTGCATCAAATGGCTCTAATTTTTGTTGTGTAAGAGCATTAAAATAGTAAAAATATGCTTAGAAAATTTCATTGGAATATAGTTTATACATTGTGAGAAATTGGTTAACAAAGTTTGTTGCTGCACTCATGTCAGATCCAGCAATTTCAAACATCTTTTTGAAGGACTCATCTAAATAAGATGGGAATTGTTTTATCCATTCTCCTTGTGTTGAATACATTGATCCAGGGTAAGGGATCATCTAGTCTTTTACATATTTATTGAGGTATTTTGTGATTAGGAATTCCCTTATCCTTGGTCTTTATTAGTAGCTACAGGAAAACTTGTAATTAAATTATCCAACGAAAACAAATAAAATTCCTAGGAAAATCCCTGAACAAGCTTGGCCCATGTAGCTTGTTTTACTATTCCCATTGATAATTGATTTCATTAAGTTAATTTTTAGTTCTATTGCATCTTTGAGTTCTATTTTTGAAGGATGTAATATAAAAGAATGGTATGGGAATCTCATCGCAGCTAGAAACTATTGGCAAAACAATTGTACAACAGAAATCCCATCTTGTCAATCAAATTAAGATTGTTATGACCAATGCAATAAGATTTTTCCCTTTCTTGGTTAGTTATTCTAGTGGTGTTTGTTTGGAAGCAATAGGAGATAAAATTGATGATTGTTACATTGTCAATGTTTCGTAGTACGTGGGCTATTGAATATTGCACAGGACAAAGGGTACATGTAGGTAACATACATGTCACTCTTATTTTTATAAATTTTGAAAAAAAATTCAGGTAGTTGGATCATATTCAAACTACAAATTTTATACTGTTTATAAAAATTTTAATGGAAAGGTACAAGAAGTTCTTACAGAAAAAGATGGAATTACATTGTTCGAGTCTTTAGGTGTTGTTATTATATTTGGTGTGTCCTTTATATATGGGCGCAACTAAACATTGTTCTTGTTAATAGTGTAAAACATGTAGCTAAACTTGATGACAATCAAAAAATTCAGTACTACATTGTAAGGGAACCAATCTAATGAGGAAGTGGCTATAAAGCTAGAAAATATGAAGACAAAGAATCCTCAACTTGTATATGAGGCTAAGTTGCATAAGCTCCTACCAGATAAAATGGTAATGAAAATGTAAATGGAGAAGTTTTTGAAATGACATCCAGATCTTCAAGGTGTAGGAGCATGTGAAGTAAATGGAAATGGACTAGAAAGATAATCTGGGACCGCAGTTGCAGTTGGTAATACTTACATTGAACGTGTTAATATAGATATTTCTCCTACTGCAAAAACATCTTGGTATAGAAATGTGGCACAAAACCATAATTTCATCATTACTTGTTGCAATACCTCTTTTTTTTATTGTTCTGATGTTTTGTCTTACTCAAGATGAAAAGTTGGATGCTCAAAGAATTAATGCAGGGTTGGAACATATTTCAATGGGTCATACTCATGCAAATTTGTCCAAATGTTTCTTCTTAAGAACTTAGAGTTCTTAAGATATATGTCTCTAACGTTGCCACCATTTGTGAGTGAGTATTTTCTCAAACTAAGGGTGTGCAAAATAGGGGTCTAAGATCTAAAACTCATAGAAGTATGGTGAAATTTTATTTTGCAACACATATTCCAAAATATCAGACGTGGGAAGGGTGAATAAGCTTCTTGAAAGAGAGGAAATAATTGTTAATCCTAATTCATCAGTTATTGCAATTACTGTAGTGTTTGGATGGAAGGAAGTGTGAAAGAAGGTTGCATGAAACTATTGAAGGGGATCAAGGAGTTCCGTCTAAAAATGTTGGTCTCAATTCCAGAAATACATCTATCTTTACTAGCTACTCACAAACCTTGTGCACATGTGGAGCATCATTCTCAAAGACTAAATGATATAATAGATTTTTTTCACAATTATATGAATGCAATAATGTTTGAAGAGAATGGTTGGTATGAAATATATTTAAAAGAAGATGGGTGGAGTACAAACTAGTTTCACAATCCATAAAATAAAGAAGACCAATGTTTCATTCTGATGCTCAGGGGCCTCAATAAACTAGATCTGAGGGTAAAGGAAGATGATTCCATGAAATAATATGCAAATATTAGAAAGGATGATTGTCCAAATAACTCATTCCAAATCATATAGAGTGCAATCATATTGGCTATGAAAGTTTCAATTAAAGTGCCATTGTTATAGGAATCAAGGGGGAGAATAGGATTTTCAGTAAGATGCCTAGCATAGCCATCTAGGATGGTTGCATTTGGAAAATTAGGTGACACTCTTTTTTTAAATCCACCTTGTTTGCATGACATTTGAAAGTGCGGACATGGAGATGTCAAGTCGCCAAATTGTCACCTTTTTCACCATTCCAAGCACCCACTTTTAGCCATTTTATAATAGTCCTTTAACCATCTATTACCCATCTTTCCATTTTTTGTGAACATACCACAATAATAGTTGAAGTAGTTAATTATAATTATTTTCCTTTATTTTTTATGAATTAGAAAGGATTATTGTTGGTTTTACTAATGATGGTTTTCCTAACTTGGTTCTTGTAGCTTCTATGTAGCCTTCAGGGTTATTAGGTGTCACTCTAGTTTTCAAAAGCACATGATATTCCAACTACCAGAAACATAGAAAAATATGACTACTGGAAGTGTAGAATGGTTGGGTTACCAGAAGTCACTATTCCATTAGTTATGCAAGGATCTATGTATTTTTAGTTATCGATCGTCCTGTAGTTCACCACTAATGGTGTGATTATCATTTAAGATACTTCCCCACCAAGTTAGCACAAATCAAGACACGGGTTTTGTTTCTAGCATGAACAACATGATTTAGTGTTATTCACATTGCACCCAAACGATTCTAGAAGCCTCCAGGCAGAGATTAAAATTTCGGATAGCTCGTGTCAGGCATAATGGAGTCATCAAATTTGGGTGTGATTTCTAGGCAAACAAAACAAAATTTAGAAGATCCAAATCATGGGTTTTGTTCAGGACATCCCCAGTTAGTTTAATATTAAGAATTTCCTTTAAAAAAATGTCAATTAAGATATATGTGTGGTTCTTTCATAGGGTAATTTATGGTTGTGGCCATTGATCAACTACGCCCAAACTGAGCAACCAGTTATCAAAAAGCACCAGATCATTCTATTTCTAGATGTTCCCATGCCAAATCACTTTTTTCTGATTAGATATTTAGCTAAGAATGTACCAAATATAATCTTTTCTAAACTAATCATGATTTGGCAAGCTGTTTCTAGGTGAAGTGGTTTAAATTCGCCCTGATCTTTCCTTGTATAAATATTTGGGAAAAAAATAACATGAGGGTAGACATGGGCATAAAAAGAGTTTAGTAAAAAGTGAAAAGAGTTTTAGGGGGGGTGGTTTGTCATATGAACTTATATTTTGTAATTTTAAACTGAGTAATGAAATAATTTTATTATTGATAATTTTTTGAGTTTCTTTCATCTTCCTATAGTGCTCCAAGTCAGGAAAGGCTCCCTATCATGGGATGCACTTGAAAAGTTAGTTAATGTTCATAGATATTATTTTATTTACTTTTAGCTAGATCAGATATGAGTATCTTTGGTTTTTGTTACTGTAAAAATAATATTTCTATTTTAGACTAGATCCAGTAGTTTAATTATTGTAATTTCCATATTCTTGTGTGCTTGACTGGTGTGGTTTTCAGGGCCCTAGTGTGAGAATTTGTTAACCCAGGGAGCACACCAAGTGGCCGAAAGGATGCAGGGCTCAGACCTATGACTCTTGCGTGTTTATTCCAGTCGTGTGTTGAGTGTGTTTTTGATGTTACAAGGATTGTTGGGCCTATTGGACGCCTCTATGATGTTAAAAGTTGAATGTACTAAAATTTACTAAAGACAATAGTTTCAATTGTGCGATATGAAAATGGTGAATCCATGTTCAATCTAACCATTGGAAGATTCTTTCATCAAACCCTTTATTCACTTAACATAGCACACAAGCCAATTGAACTTAATTCTACATATATGTTGTTGACACCTCGTCAAATGACGATCCCTCGGTCGATAATTTAATGAACAACAATTTAAGAAATTCAATTTCATAGCGGGATGATTACATTTAAAAACAATTTCTTGCCCCGTTAACACTTTGGTCATCCTTCGAGTAACTCTTTGGGGTATATCATCAAAATTAGGGCTTATTTTCTTCAAACTTTTCTTCTCTAAACCTTTTCCTTATACTACTTCCTCAACTATTACTTCCTTTGTAACTGAATTTTTCTTTGATTTTGGTATAGGGGTTTTCTTCTTTTGATTTTCCCCCTTTCTTATTCTATGTTTTGGCCTTAACTTTTCATGGTTTCAAACTTGAAACACTCTGTTCAGTTATTTCTTTCACTTGAGAACCTTCGGGTTCAAAATTATCTACAATCTCAGGGTTTTCTTCAAATTTTCCTTCAAAATCATTTATTGGCTCATTTCTTGACTTTGTTATAGGTTTTCTTGTGAACTCTATTATACGCTTAGGGTTTTGAGCCTTGGGCTATGAAATCCTAGCCCTATTGTGCTTCTTCTTATGGCATGGAGCATTTATTTCTTGTGAAGCTTCTGGATCTTCTTTGAAGTGATTTCTCAAGAGAAAAATTATCCTAGTTATCCCCTTTTTGATGTAATTCCTCTTCAATTAAAATATTAACAAGCCTGAAATGATACACACTTATTTTGATATTACAATATTTTTGAACATTTGAAGCCATATTTTTAAGATTGTTAAGAAGATAATGAGTTAAATTTATCTTGTGACCTTTTTGAAAATGCCTCAAGAGACAAATATTATAGAACATTATCAAACCATACCTTCCTTCACAACTGATGAATTTGTGAAGAAAAAAGAGAATGCCCCTCCATTTCCCTTTGAATGTTGAGATTGGTATGCCCTTTTTCTAATTTGTTGTTTTCATATTAGGGTTTATCAAAAATTTCCTCCATGTCTCCCCCTTAATCTTCTGGTTTTTAAACCAATTCTCTCCAATCCTTGGTAGTTGAGTGGATTCAACTAAGAAAGACTATAATATTTAATTGAATATCTCCAATGTTATCAAATGTTATGGCAAATGTCTTTGTTACCTCGATATCATATCCTTGAAACTTTTCTCAGAAATTCAACCAGCCTACTTTCTAGAACCTTTCCCTGCACTTTGGATACGCTTCTAAGAACTCGGGTCCTGTAGTTTCAAATCTTACCACGGGTGTCATCCTTAATGTTCAGGAAATATTAATTCCCAAATTTTATCTATTATCATTCTTATCAAGGGTGGCAGTTGTATGGGCTAATACAATAATCGAAGTGAATACAATAGAAATATGGTAGAAGGATAGATGTTAAGAAAAATGAATATTATGGAAATATGGTAGAGGGATAAATGAGTTCGAGATCAAATGTGCTTAATAGAATTATTCATACCATCTTATGTAATCATGGAGAATTCAGTCCATGTTATGTAATTTTAAAACTTCTTGGTTGCTTGAAGAAACTATCAAGGTGATTTTCAAGCAACTTAATCAATGATGCAATCGAATCGGGATATAATGGATCATATGATGTGGTGGAAGACCCTTAGGTTAAAAATATGTCCATTCATTCTAAGCTTTGTAGTCTCTTAAATAAAAACCATTAAAATGTTACCTATTGTTTACCATTCACCGCCCTGGATTGGTTATTGCTTGATGTTGTTGATACTTTCAATGATGGAGATTTTGATCTTGCTTCATGGACTCATTATAGTTTATGAAATTCTTGAATAAATTTGCAAATATGCTTCATCATTTTTGAAAAAAATTCAGTGGCTACGGAAACTGTGCATAACTAAGGAAAGTCTACAATTTGATAAACTTTGTTGTGGACTAAAATTCCCCCTAAATTTATCTATGAATGTGGTGTTATTGTTTGTTTATCTAGGAAACCATACATGCAACTCAATACTTGTAAAGAAATCTAGTTGTATTTTTTTATTCTTCTATTCCATTTCACTTTCCTGATTTTCCTTTGCCTTCTTCCTCCGAATCCAAAAGTATGCCACAATCCTCCAAGAATGTTCCGAGAAAACTATAGTGTGCAAGAGTATGAGATAGAGAATAGAAAGAGAGCTCCAAGCTAAAACTGGCAAAAGGTTTCACACACTGCTAAAAAAAAAAAAAGGCCATGAACTAGTCATCAAAACTCTTTTTATCATTGAGGCCTCTATTTTCTTCATTTACTTCTATTTTTCTTTTGATTTTCCTCATATGAAATTATGTGACCTTTCACCTTCCTTTTCTCCTATTTTCCTCTATTTTCATAAATAAATGCAGATTAATGTCTCTTTTCCTTTTCCAATTTCCTTAGCCATAATAAATCAAAATGAACACCCACTAGGATGTTTTTCCCAACATTCAACTTGGAATACGTGTCTCGTGACCTTGGGCTTGTATTTTTAACATGGAAATTCAACCAGGGTTGTTACAAATGTGTTAATCGAGGTGTAATGTTGCAATCTTACATCAGAAAATTTTCACTGCCAAGCCAAGGTGATTGTGTTTATTATGCAGTTGTTTTTTATTAAAATATTATAATGGCATGTGTGTATGATAGAAAATAAAGACTCTAAGGCCCAAAGATATGAAGTTCAAATACCACAAGAATAACAAAGGTTGGTACAGTATAAAACCAACATGCCAAGGAATGAATAGTAAAATGGTGTAGTATAGCTCTGACCAATCACAACATGGACATGAAGAGGAAATACTAGTTGAAAAACGAGGATGGGAAAACCCTCCTGATTAGATGGACACGTTGAGAAGCTTGAGAGCATAAATAAGGAGTTGTAAAGTTGACAATGAGAGGCTTGTCAAAGAATAAGAAAGAAATTTAAAGTCAATGCAACCATATTGCAAATCCTATCAGAATTGTAAAGCCAGAGGCCACATGAGTTGGGGACCATCCATAGATTCATGAAAAGCCCACTAGGGTAGGAAGAAAGAACCAATGGGGAAATTAGAGTAGGTCTAGAAAGAGGTATCAGTTGTCCAGTGAAGACACCATAAACGGAGGCACTTTGTTAAGTAACCCAAAGGGGAACTCAAGCACCCATGAGCAGCAGTATGAGGACACTCATCGAAGGCCACATCATCATCACTATCATCATCATCATGGGAGAAGAAAGGAAATAGAGTATATACCAAAGGAGTGTAAAAATGCTAAGCCTCCTACCTTTGATGGAAAAATGAGGAAAGCAAAGGATGTCAAAGCCTAGCTGTTGGGAATGAAGAAGTTATTCTGAATCCATGATTATTAAGAAAACATGAAAGCAAAGGTAGCCACTTTCAACCTAAGAGGGAAGGTTAATATATGGTGGGAAAATTTGAAAAATGTAAAGGGAATAAGGGAAGAATAATTGTCCTAGAAGGAGTTTGAGTATTTCAAGAGAAAATATCTATCTAAGAGATACTTCAATAGCAAGGTGAAGGATTTCTTGAGCTCAGACTGGGAAAATGATAGATCATGAGTACACCACCAAATTCTTAGAATTTCTAAAGTATGCCCCCTAACTTAAGGAAGAGAAAGTGAAGATTCAGAGGTATGTCAGTGCACTGTCGTAATCCTTCAAGGATAGAAGTAAATTTGAGGAGCGCAAGATATTAGAAGATGCAGTCCAAAAATTGAAGCACTGCTATGAGCAGTCTAGGCGCATGCCTGAATATAAATCAGATTGGAAATTCAAGGGCAATGCCAAGTTTAAAGGGAAAAGAAAAAAGGTAACCAAGGGAGCGAATGTGACCCCTGTTAACCAAGAAAACTAGTAGAAGTCCAATACTACCAGCAGAGCCCATTCTACTCAAGATGAAGCCAAAAATTTATGAGAAGGGTTCATATAAGTGTTGGACTTGTGGAGGAAAACACCTAAGGAAAGATTTCCCATATCACAAGCATGTTGGCCCTAAAATGTACAATGCATAGGAGGAAAATACAGTCAAGGATATAGCTCAAAGTATAACCAGAATTTACGCAGCAGTTAATAAACACCAAGTTGATCATCATACTACAATTATAGAGATGGAAGGTATGCTCCATGGCCAAAACATTTCGATTTTGATTAACCCTCGTTCAAATTTTAGTTACATCATTCCCACTATTATTGACAAATGTGCACTAAATAAGAAAGCACATGACAAGTTTTGGCTATTTCAACTAGCCATAGGGATGAAAACAAGTGTGGATTATTGGGTGAAGGCTTGCCCAATCGAATTAAAAGGGATGCCAATTATTGAAAACCCCAATAGAGTGTATTGTTGGGCATGGACTTATTGTACCTACATAGAACTAAGGTCAACTTCTTTGAGAATACCATCGAAACATTGGATGAAGCTGGGGAGCACAAAGTATTGTGTGGAAGGAAAAAACCCACTTGGATGAGATTAATTTCAGCTATGCAATCCAAAAGAAGCCACAAAAAAGGATGCCTTATATTTGTTGTGAAAATATCCAACAACATTGAAGATAATCACAATGTTGAGGATGATGACAATGTTATCATGAGGAAATACCTTGTTTTACAACAACTTTTAGATGTATTCCCTGAATAAATTCTTGGATTGCCTCCACATCAAGAAGTAGACTTTTCCACCAAATTAGGGCCAAAAGTAGCTCCATATAGAATGAGCACTCTAGAGTTAGTTTAGATGAAGCTACAATTCAAGGAGATGCTTGATAAGGGCTGCATAAGGCCAGGTGTGTCACCATGGGGTGCACCAATTCTATCTGTGAAGAGAAGGATGGAACACTCATATTTTGCATTAATTATAGGCAACTGAATAAGGTGACCATTAAAAATTGGTATCCTTTGCCACGTGTTAGTGCTAGTCTTTGAAGCCTTCCACCAGTGATCAAATATGCTCTTACAAAGTGGTTTTAGGATGTTACAATCAAATTTTGTCATTTCATAGAATCTTCAAGTAAAATATGGTCACTAGGTATTAGGTCTAGGATTTGTTTTCACTCCTTCCAAAGTTTTCCAAGTGTCGGTCCATGTCACCATTCAGCTAAGTGTACCATCATTTAAAGGGTTTTCATCATCATTTCAGGTTCCAATGGTTTATTTTACACCTTGTCCGTGTTTCAATTGTGCTTGGGTAAGGCTCATTTCCCTCTCCTAGGGTTTTGAAGGTAATTTCTCTTGTATGGTCAAATCATCAACAAAACTTGTATCCTGATGTTCATACATCTTCCCCTATCCTTAATGTACCTTATCAAACACTTCCCATCAGTGAAATCCCTCAAATTCCTCATTTTTCCACAAACCCTAGTTTCTTGCTACAATTTGACAATTTTCTAGGCTAAGCCTGTGTTTTTCCCTTTTGGACCCCTTCCCCTCTCTCAATCTTTGACATTCCACTTTTCCCTATTTCCTAACATCCCTCCCTACTTCCCAAAATTTTCTCAAGAATTTAGAAGCCCCTTATCCCCTTCATTTCCCTTCATTTCTACAAATCCTCTGTTTCACACATCGGGATAGGTTTTACTCAAATGATGTTTCTGAGAAAGAAAAAAAGCATTTGGTAAAAGTGAGAGAGATTTTTGTCCATAATAGGCCAAGGAAGTAAAACCTCCTTCACTTTTTACACAAGTGTCATGGTTTTAGAGAAATATCAAAAATACAGTTGCCTCAGGAGGGTTGCTACACCTCTAGAGTGACCTTGGTAAAATCAATATTTCTCCTAGCCTGGTTGGCCAAATGAATTTCTTGATGCATCAAATAATAACTACACACAAAGATATTTCCAATGATCTATCATGAGCTCAATTTGGAGTTGAGGAAGACCTTCATAAGTTGACTGCAACAACACTCTACATTTAGGGAGCCTCATTTTGCACATTTTGACCAGTCTTTGGAGATTTGACTCTTGACAGGGAAAATGAACTCCAAATTGAGAAATTAAAGATCTTTTGGAAAGTAGACTCAATAATATTTCCAACGAGCTATCTTGCACCTAATTTGGACACCGAGAACGCCTCCAAAACTGGTTCTGAAAGCGGCTCTGCGCATTAAATCAGTGGCGCTGCACATTAAATTTTCAACACAGGTTTTTCCAATAGGTGCGTAGCTCCACTGGTGCTGCGCTTTTGATGGGGACCTCCTTTTGCAAAATGGTTTGCATATTTGGAATAAGCATGGAAAAATAAGTAAACCCAAAAATATTGAGAAGTTTTGGATGATATCTTGGATTCCAAAAGGGTAAAAAACACCCAAAAAGTGCCCTCTCTGCCACTTTTTTGCCACACAGGAAGCATCCTTGGGAGAATCAACTTTTGGAGGGCAAAATGAGCTCTAAATCAGAAAAATCAAATTTTCCAGAAACTAGATAGGTAGGGCTTTCCAACAAGCCATATTGCACCTGATTTGGACACCGAGAAGGCCTCCAAAACTGCCCCTGAAGTGGTGTTGCGCATTAAACTTTTGGCGCTGCACATTAAATGGATTTTGCTAGTTTTGCTTAAAAATCCGGATTTCTCCTAGTTTTCTCTGCATTTTACTTTTTCTTCATCATTGGTAAATGATGTATTTGATGTAAATATGGATTAAAAACACCTCATAGGGTATATACATCAATTTTCAAGTGGTTTTGATGATGAATGAATTAGTTTCCTAAGTTTTAGAGGCAAGATGTTCCGCTGCCTACTTTTGTGTTCCTAGTTTAGATATGGTTGAAACCACCCCTCTTCTCATGGATTCGACCCCTGATAGCTAGCATGAGTTGTTTGCTTGCCTATATTATGTACTTTTTTCGTCATTTGAAAAGGTTGGACTCTTTTGGAAGTGGTGCACTCATTGTATACTTGTATCAACAGATTGGCAAGGAATAAAACCAAGTTTTACAACTATTTTTGTGGGATTCTTGTGATATTGAGTTTATGTATTGTTTCTTCGTTGTAATTAGTTTTTCTGATGTTTTATTTGTATCAACATCTCTCTCTCTCTCTTCTAAACTAAATGAATCAAGGTGAATAGGCAAAATACACTGTTGTACTTTGTCTTGGGAATGCATTTGGTTTTTAATGTTTTTCAATAGTTTGAAGGGGATTCATGCCCCTGATGCCCTCCTCAACCCCTCAGCAGTCTAAATCTACCATCTTAATAAATTTCTAGTACATAAATCCTTTATCTACCTCACCCCACAGAACATGTCTGTATCCCTGATTTGATTTCCCGGACTCAACTTGCCTGTTCCATTTGATCCAGCAACCAATCATCAAAATCAACCAAAAATCCTCTGAGCTACTATATCTAGCCTAAAATCTATATTCAATTCAGTCATCTCAAGTCATAATTGCAACCATCCTAACTAAGATTGACAAGGAGAGAGCCCTCTCCCGGCCTGGTAGGGCTAGCTACCAGGTTAAGCGTGGTTTGTAGTTACCCTAGGATTGCCTCCCTTCAGCCTGAGGTCGATCTAGGGTCTAAAACCATGAATCGATGATTTAATTGATCAATTGAAAGGAGCAGAAGGCTTCTCCAAAATTGATTTGAGGTCAGGTTATCATCGAGTACGCTTCGAGGATGAGGACATCCATAAAACAAGATTCCGAACGAGGTATGGGAATTCTGAGTTTGTGGTAGTTCCCTTTGGGATTACTAACACTCATGCTACCTTTATGTGCTTAATGAACAATGTGTTGCATCATTATCTAGATAAATTTGTGGTTTTCATTATTGATAACATATTGGTCTATTCGAAGACAGAGGAAGAGATGAAGAGCATCTAGTTGAAGTGTTGTGGTTGCTAAGAGAGCATAAGTTTTATGAAAATATGAGTAAGTGTGATTTCTTCCAACCTTAAATCCTTTTCTTAGGACACGTTGTCTCCAAGGAAGGGATAATAGTTGATCTAGAAAAGACGAAATCCATAAGGGAATGGCCAACACCTAAGAATGTGGTTGAATTTAGGTCCTCCATGGGATTGGAAAATTGTTATAAGACGTTCATCAAGAACTTCTCTAAGATTAGCCACCCAATTATTACTTTTCATAAGAAAGGAAATAGGTTTGAATAGATAGTTGATTGTGCTACAAGCTTTAATCAGCTAAAGCAATTATTCAATAATGCACCAGTGTTAATAATAGTATATCCTAAAAAGGATTTCATTTTATGCGCAGATTCCTACAAGGAGGGACTTAGTGGAGTCTTAATGCAAGAAGGCCAAGTGGTCTGCTATGTATCTCAAAAATTAAATGAACATGAGTAGAACTACATGACTTGTGATTTGAAATTGGCTGCCATCATCCATGCATTGAGGATGTGGAGACACGACCTCCACAATAGAAAATTTACTCTAATGATTGATCATGGAGGGATGAAATATTTATTCGATAGGCCTAAATTAAATGCTTGACAAGCTAGATGGCTAGCTATGCTCACCAAGTTTTATTTTGAGATTAAATACATTAAATGCAAGGAGAACAGAGTGGTTGACGCACTTAGTATAAGAGTGTAAATAGAGCATATAGCAGCCATAATTTCTTATGGGACCGACCTTGAAGAGAAAATAAAAAATTCAGGATAACATGACGAAAAGTATTAGCAGATAAAGAAAAATTTACAACAAGTTGGTGAGGCTGAAAATAATGAGTATCACCTTATAAGAGATGGCTTAATCAGATTTAAGAACAAAATATAGGTTATGAATACCAATCACCTAAAGAAACTCATACTAAAGTAGTTTCATGCCAAGCCATATTCTAGCTATCCCGGATAGCAAAATACCCTCATGACCATCAACAAGTTTTACTACTCGCTTGATTTGAAGGGAGGGGTAGTTAATTTTGTTGCAAAGTGCATAGAGTGCTAACAAGTGAAGATTGAGTCCAAGCACCCATTTGACTTATTGCAACCTATTCCCATTTTGGAATGGAAGTGGGAGGTGATGTCGATGGAATTCATTACAAGGATTCCAAGGACTCCTAAACAACATGATGCAATCATGGTATTGGTCGACAAGTTGAACAAGGTGGCTCACTTCATGGTTGTTAAATCTACAAATTCAACTAGTGAGGTGGCTCAAGTTTTCATAAAGGATATTGTGAAACTACATGGAGTTCCCAAGAAAATCATCTCGAATAGAGATGCCAAATTTACTTCAAGGTTTTGGAAAGAGTTGTTTTTGGGTTTGGGAACAAATTTGTCTTTTAACATAGTTGTTACATGTCATTTTGTCACCATTAGGAAAATGACCGCCAATTTGGATCTCGTGTTATCTCATGAAGTGTTCTAAGCATTCCCCTACAATATTAGAAGAAAAAAATCCCAAATACAACAAGAATACTGGATCAAATTTCTTAGAAACCTACTTTTAAGTACTTGCATGTTTCCTAGCTAGAATCTACGCAACTGCAGTTTTTACCATTATGGCATGCGCAAATTTACGCTCTGTCTTCCACTATGAACTGCGCAAATCACTTAACATGAGTAAAAATAAAAAAGTTATTTATAGAATCCTTGTTGGAATAATATTTCCCAATTGAAAGCCCCAAGCTTATACATACCTGGGCCTCATCCCTTTGTTCATGAATCAAACTTCCTCCCTTTGTGGAAACCTAATACCTCCTTTTGAGGATCTGATTTCTTGAGAATAGGATCTCAAACCTCCTCCTCTTGACCTATAAATTCAACATAGACCAGAGGGCTAGGGGGTCTTCTGAATGTAAACCTATGTTGTTGGAATAGGGCTGGAAAGCTTGTCACCTAAGGGGAGGATTGGAGACTATTGGGAAGAGGCTTGCAACATCAAGGTTAAGGTTGTATTGCTCCTTCTTATTCAATATTAATAAAAAAGAGTGTTTTTTCCCCATTGTATTGTTCAATGGAGCTTATTTATTATGTGTTTACTTTCATTTTTCCATTGATAATGATATTATGTACTAGTTTCGTTGATCACTAGTGTGGGTTTTATTGAGTCATTTATCTGTCATATGCCTTTGAGCCTTTGTTGTTATTATGTTTGTAGGTATGGATTCTAAGCATTGAGGAGATGTATCAAAATATAGTGAGGATCTTCATCAAGCATTTCATTTGAAAGGTATGGATTTTATATTCCAGTACTCTTTCTTATGATTCAATAGGAATGAACTCAGGGAAAGATTTACTAGTTTGTTTGTGTGTTACTAGATTCAACCTTTAAATCTAGGGAGATCGCTCTTGTCCACTAGAGTGATTTGTCTACCATAACAAATTGGAAACTATACTGGGTATCAAACCCATAATATTTGGTTTCACATACCAGAGCCTTGATTTTCTCTAGTGAGTTTCCCTTTGATATTGGCAGCAACTCCTTCACACTAGTTAAAAATAGTAGGTTGTAATCACTCTAGTGAGATATGAATTTGGGATTTGGAAACCAATTGGAATGCAGCACTTCCACATAGTTAGGAAACAGTAAACACAATGGTCCTCAGTGGAAGACTCTGGATGTTTTTAATATTGGTTCTTCCATTTCTAAGTTTGGACCTCGAAGCATAGTGTTGACCTAAATAAACTTATGTTGGTTCACCGCCTAGCCTACTTCCAATAATGAAATATTGGTCCCGCAACATGAAAGCCCGTTCAAGAAATAAATATCATTAGCATCTATGGTGATAAATTGATCCCCAGTTTGAAAACTGTGTTCTTGGGTATTCCAAGATCTCACCAATTATGTCAATAAATCCACTTGAGATTTCATTCTTGGAATCATAAAATATAGTAGAAAGGAGTTTACAAAAATAAGTAAAATTCCCACACATGTGAAATATATTACAGTGATTTACAATGTACCCATGGAGAGGCACATATCCTTCAAGCTTTATTTGATCTGTCAAAGTAGACTACTGGTTACTAGTCAGCAGATGAAACAAAGTTTCATTAATGAGATGAGATGAAAATTTTGAGTTAACATTTATGTGATGTAATCAAAGACACGACTTAATTAGAAGGGAATTTGTTTCATTTTTAATTATCTTTGACACAGAACTATGCTCATGATCAATTTCATTTTTATGTGATCTTGAAACGAAAATAACTATGCTCGGAGTTTATTTCATTTTCTAGCGAGGTTGACACAGTAAAGAACCTTCCTCACAATAATTTGGATCATGACTTCCAAGCTGAAGAAACACATGACAAGGGGTACACCTCGATTAGCATCTTCCAATATGTCTTCATCAGAAGGAATAATAGTTCTCTGGAAAGAACACATGTGAAGGGAATCAATAGGGGTGAGAAAATCATATTCAAATTCCCTCATAAGATTCACCATGCCAATTACTGGATTTGAGTCAAAAGAGGTCGAGTGAATAGTGAGAGCCTCACTTACATCAATAACTGAATGCATGGCACGAGTTTCCACATAATTAACCCATGGTGGGGTAGATACCACTTCCATATCAGGAATATTTAGGGATTTCGAATGGTTTGTAGTCGAATCAAGACCATCGAAGGAAAGCTGGTCAAGAGTCACAATGTTTCCATTGTGAGGGAAAGACATCACTCGAAAGAGTGTGGACATGATAACTTTCATGGCATAGACATAGTCTTTCCTAAGGAGAAAATTTGTATCCAAGGGGCCTTGGACTACCATAACATCAATACAAATAGTTTTACCTTCCAAGGTAATGGGTAACTTAGGAAGGATCCCTAAAAGTTCATTAATGGTTCTGTTAAAAGGAAAATTATTTTTTGTAACAGATACAATCTAAGGAGAAACCAAAGCTTACCAAGCAGTTGAGGATAAAATACTTACAGAAGCACCTTCATATATATTTGTGCGACGCACATTCTTATCATAAGCCTTCAAAGTGATTTGGAAAGGGGTGGAAGAAGGAAGACGAGGCTCTATCAGTCTACTCTAATCAAAGGAAATGACCTCAGTACTTGGAGGGGGTTCTATAGAAACAGGTAGAATGCCCCCATGTGTAGAAGAATCTGAAGTAACAAGAAGATCCTGAGTGGTATTAATATCACTCTCTAGAAAGAGAGTGGGATCAACTGAATATGGAATTGAGCCGACCACTTGATCAAGTAATGGTTCATCAACCCTAGTGATATGCATTTCACTCTCCAATGGAAGAGTGGGATTGAGTGTACTTGGAATTAGATCAATCAGAATGTTAACTGATGGTAGGTTGGGAGAAAGCGTACGGTAACCATTTGGAATTTTATGTTGAGAAACAGTCATGTTTTCCAATAATTTTGAGGCTTCACCCATGTGAGGACAAATATGAGTTTGATGACTCCTTTCACATAACCTAAAAGGATACCTAACTTTACACTTTTTCCCTGGAACATGACAATCACTGGTTGATGGATCAACAATAAGTTGATGAGACTTTTTAGACCATGCTTCTAACACCTTTAGAATACCAGGACAATCAATAAGAAGGTGGTCCCCCTTACAAATATTGCAAGGGAATTTGGGCTTGTGATGTATTTTTTACGGTTCTTCAGCATTTTCCATACTTGAAGCAATCGTTGGTTGGTTGACTTCTTTCTTATATTGCTCCTTCTTCTTCTTCTTCCCTTTATTCTTCTTCTTAGCCACCTGGTTACTAGCATCAAGGCTTTTACCAAGTGAAGAGGAAGAAAGGGAGGAAGACATTTTGGGTGAATAAGGTAAAGGGTCAACAAACAGTTGGTGTTGTTGAGATGGAGAACTTGGTTGAGGTGAAGAATTCGGTTGAGGTGGATCAGTTTGGGTTTTCAGACTAAATAAGTTGAAAACAACCACACCAATAAACCTATCGTAAATCCGGGAAGTGACATCGTAGCCATATAAGGAGGACCTACATTTCCAAAGCAAGAAAAAGGACTAGGTTTCCCGTTAAAAGGGGTTACTTGATTGGTAAATTCTAGAATTGCTGCCATTAGATTCAACTTTAATAAATTTAATTAATAATTTAAACAATATTATGAGTTCTAGTGAGTTTCCCTTTGATACTGGTAGCAACTCCTTCATACCAGTTAAAAGCAGTAGGTTGTAAGCACTCTAGTCAGATTTGCATTTGGGCTTTAGTAATCAAGTAGTGTAGCACTTCCACATAGCTGGGAAATAGTAAACGCAATGTTCCTCAATGAAAGACTCTAGATGTTTTTCATATTGATTCTTCCATTCTTAAGTTTGGACCTCGAAGCACAATGTCGAGCTAAATAAAATTTTGTTGGTTTTCTTGGCCTCTTCCAAATAATGAAATATCGGTCTCACGACGTGAAAGCCCAGTCAAGAAACAAATATCATTGGAATTATGGTGAGCCTTTGTTCCCCAATCTGAAAACATTGTTCTTGGATATTCCAAGCTCTAACCAACCATGTCAATAAATCCACTTTAGCTTTCAGTCCTGGAATCATAAAATATTTGAGCATACCACAATTTCTCAAGGCTTGCAATGTAGTTGGATCATTCAAGGCCTCAACATCTTGAGCTTCATGTTCTCTCTCTCTCCACTCCATTTTTCCACTTCAAAAACTGAAATCATGATGGAAATCAATTAGAGAAAAAATATAGAATTTTTTGAAAAAAAATGAGCATTTTTCTATTATTTTTAGAAACCCTTGGCATCTTGCGTAGTCTCCTATTAGGGAAAGTGCGTATTTGTGCAGCTCCCTTTCAGGTAAACTACACAAATCGCGATTTCCCGACAAAAGGAAAAAACGAGTATGTGTAGTCCCGATGAACAGTAATCGCACAAGCCCGAGGGTGCAATTTTAACCAATAAAAACCCTCAAAAAAACACCAAATAGCCAGTGAAATGTAAAATAAAAAAATATCAAAATGAAGAGAAAGGAATGATCTTCTACTTGGAGAAAACTGCGCGTGAAATGGTCCACCGGTCTTATCACAATATGTTGCTGAAGTTTTGGGTGAAAATGCACTTTCAAAGAGCTCCTAATGGTAAAAACACAAATGGTAAAGAAATTTTTACTTTTTGAACTTTTATAAGCAAAATAGGCCTATTAAAATAATATTTTTTGCCTCTAGCTTCTAGAAATTCAATATTTTAATGTTTTTTACTATTTTTCAAGTAATTATGATGATTTTTGAGTTTGAATGTGCAGTTTACAAGTTTAATTACGGAAATATATAATTTTGGCGACGAGTAAACTTTTATCACTTTTTCAGACTCTTAAAAATTACGAAAAAGTGAAATACTGGAGTTACCTTTAATCTCTTTTCTAACTCTCAAAATGTGAAAATATTTTCGAGTATGCTTGTTTGGTTCGAACTTGTTAAAGAAAATGAAAAACTTTTGCTTGATATAAGTTTACCACTTTTATGAATCATGTAGACTATTTACAAAAAATGTATACTTTGACTAATCATGGTTTGACTAATCATGGTCAAAAGAGTCCTCTCCTACATTATTTTACCCTTTTTCGGGCTTGAGATACTAAATTTATGAAAAGGACATTTTAGAGTTTACTTATGTTTTTCTCCTGGCTCCCTTAAAATTAAAAACACCGAGCTTTACTTTCTTCGAGCTCGTTAAAATTTTACGTTGAAAGAACTATATGATTTTTCTTTTTGTGTCTTTTCAAAATCTTTAAATATGAAAATGACATCGAGTTACCCCTTCACAGGACTCGTAGAATAAAAACAAATAGTGTAGGACTCATCAATCATGATGAGACCGAACCACTCCTTCCTAGGGTTCATTAAAAATACTCTGAAGGATGAGCTTACATGACAAGCACATGTTATCCTCCTCAAGCTTGCATAAAAATAAAGAGGTAGTTACCAGTAATGGTGGGGGGAATTGGGAAGAAACATTTGTTTTTGTATTGTAAGAAGGCATTATGTCACTCTTGAACATGACACTCTGTCACCTTTGTGTCTGGGTTGGGAAATCCATTTCTCTCAGTTGATCATACCTCGTTGAAAGTTTTCTGTTTGGTTTTGGGTATTATTTTTTATTCAAATGTTGCCAACTTGAAATGTCATGTCTCTGATATGTTCAAGAGAATTTCAACCTCAATTAAAATTACCTTTTAATTCATAGCCCTCAATCGTGTCGGCCATCCCTAAGTCAGTCTTGAATCACTTCAAATTTGTTCTTCAAAAATTGACATGAGTTTGTGTCGTAGGCCCTCCTATGACGAGTCGCTTCTTATCGAATTCAACTCATTATATGGGAAGTTGATCTAGAAACCCCTTTTAGTACCTTGAAGCATGCATGCCTCAATGGTAATTTTCTAGCCTTCGACGACAATTCTCATCATTGACCTTTGATCAAATGATTCTACGAGTGTTCGACTTCAATACATTTTTTCACACTTCATAGATTGTACTATAGTGCCTTGAGAACCATTGTCATTATTTGTAGTTTCTCTCGCAGCTGTTAACGGTTCACATCATTGACAGGTAATAAAACGGTTTATACCATGTTCGATTTCGAGACATTCACTCACATGGTTAGATCCGTATTGTGGATCGTTAGAGATGACGATCAAGACCATGGATCCAGTTTTCATCCATCCAGATTGCGTGGATTTTTAAATATTCATGACTGTAAGGATGGATCCATATTTGATGGTTGTGTCCATATTGTGTCTACTGTTGACATGGATCTATGTATATTTCCATATTGGTTCTTTGAGATACTTATACTCTGAGTATGGGAAATCCTACCTCAGTGATGTTTATATGAAAATACTGTATTGTAAACCTTGATTTATTGTTTCATATCTCCAACCATGGTCTCTAATCCAAACTTTGGCATGATAAAGCACTTCAGTCCTCAAACATCTTTTCTAACTTTTCATTTTAGGGGGAAATCTATTACACGTCATTTTATCACCATTAGGAAAATGGTCACCAATTTGGATCTCTCACTATCCGATGAAGTGTTCCAAGCATTCCCCTGCAATGTTATAAGAAAAAAAATCCAAAAGACCACAAGAATCCTAGATTACATTGTTCAAAAACCTACTTTCAATCACTTGCACAGTTTCCTAGCCAAAATTTGCGCAACTACAGTTTTTACCATTATGGCATGTGCAAATATGTGCTATGTCTTCCACTATGAACTGCGCAAATCACTTAACGTGAGTAAATTAAAAAATTGATTTATAGAAGCCTTGTTAGAAGAATATTTCCCAACTGAAAGCCTTGAGCTTCTACATGTTTGGGCCTCATCAGTTTGTTCATGGAGAAAACTTCTTCCCTTTTTGGAACCCTAATCCATCCTTTAGAGGATCTCATCCCTTGAGAAGAGGATCTTAAACCTCCTCCTTTTGGCCTATAAATTCAACGCAAACTAGAGGGTTGGGGGGACTTCCAAATGTAAACTTATGTTGTTGGAATAGAGCTAGAAAGCTTGTCACCTAAGGGGAGGATTGGAGACTATTGGGAAGAGGCTTGCAACATTAAGGCTAAGGTTGCATTGTTCCTTCTTATTCAATATTAATACAAACGAGTGTTTCTTTCCCATTGTATTAGTCAATGGAGTTGATGTATTGTGTGTTTACTTCTATTTGTCCATTGATAATGATATTAGGTACTAGTTTCATTTATCACTAGTATGGGTTTCATTGATTCATTTATCTATCATATGCTTGATCATTTGTTGTTATTATATTTGCAGGTCTAGATTCTGAGCATTGAGGAGTTGCATCAAACTATAGCAAGGATCTTCATCAAGAAATTCGTTTAAAAGTTATGGATTTTACGTTCTAGTACTCTTTCTTATGATTCAATAGGAATGAACTCAGGGAAAGATTTACTAGTGTGTTTGTTTGTTACTAACTTCAACCTTTGAATCTAGGGAGATCGCTCTTGTCCGCTAGAGTGATTTGCCTGCCATAACAATAGAATAGCATCCTCAAAATGATGGGAAAATAGAGAGAACAAACATACTTCTTGAAGAAATGATAAGAATGTATGTAATGAACTAGCCCAAGAAGTGGGGAGAGTACCTTCACTTGTGGAATTTTCATACAACAATTGGTATCAAGAGTCACTAAGAATGGGCCCATTTGAAGCACTGTATGGGAGGAGTTGTACCACTCCTATAAACTGGAGCGACTTAGTGAATAGTGTCCTTATTCAGACCGATACGTTGAAAGGCATGGAGAAAGAAGTGAAAACCATCAGAAGAAATTTAAAAGTGGCATAGGATAGGCAAAAGAGTTGTGCCGACCAACATAGAGTTTACAAGGAGTTTCAAGTTGGGAACATTTTTTCTTATGAATTAGACCCAAGAAGAGGACAAAAATATTAAAGAATGAATGGGTTAGGTTGTCCAAGGTAGTTGACCATGTGGAGCCTAGAAAAAATAGATGGTTAGTATGTTGAGGAGAGCATGAAAACAAGTCAAGAGGCAAAGAGAGACAAAACTCATTGAAGGCATACACATACACAGTGGAGAAAAGACTCTCCCATTCACACACATGAAAAGATAGTGGAAAAGGGGGAACACATTTTAATTACCCTCTCATGCATATGCATAGTTAGAAGAAGAGTGGACATAGTGAGAACATTGCAACAAGAATTCCTCCAAGGATCAAAGGTGTCGAGGAGAGAAACAATCAGAATCACAACGATCGAGCTCTGGAAAACGATGAACCAACTGAGGAAACCTTGATAGGATTATTGGTTAAAATAATATAGAGTGTGTAGCTTTCCTATAAGGCTTAAGAACCCACCAGAAGCTTGTGTATTGATGAACCTATTGGAGTGGGAAGAGACATTCGGGTATTTGTGAGGGATGATGAACCACTAGGAGTTCCCTTGGGGCTAAATATCTGGTACTTGACTCAATAATGAAGCACCTAGAGAGGTGATATCTATATCTATCAGTGTTATCAAATTGATTAACCTTCCTTAATGTGGACTCTCTTCTCTTGAACGTGAGTTATAGACTCTCTGCACTATGGAATCATGGCACAGATGTTAAGTATGTTTGAAACACTGAGTGAAAGCTTGAGTGGTTGGAAGATGAAGGTAGTGTGGCCTTGGCATATCCTATTTTATCTATTCATATTAGTTGTAGTTTTCCCTCAAAAGCACTCCACCTCAAGCACCGGAATCTAGCTTGGGGGTGACAACTAAAAATCACTATGACTATAGCTTGTCTATGGTTGGGTGGAGAGTTAGAGGCACAATCTCTATTGCTAGATACTTCACTACAATATAAGTATTTCTTAGGTCTCATATGCCAGTGAATGTTAATGGATATTTAATGTTCCATTTAAATTCTAATTGAATATGTGGAATGTTTTTCTTTTCCTCAAAGAATGGAAATGTTGGCTCCCTATTTAATATTTGAGGAACGGGGTAAGTTCTTGTGTTTTTTGAGTGCCTATATTATGCTAAGGAGTGTTTATTTTCTGTGTAAATGTATATTATTAATTTATGGGCAATTGATGAGGAAGGGTTAATTCATGTGCATTTGAGATGTCAATGCTTGTTTATGATTCTTGTATTGATCATTATATGTTGGTATAGAGGTGACAAATTGTTGCACTAACATTCAAGGATGTCGTTCTGGAACCAAAATGTGTTGCAAGTGTCTTTAACATCTTCTCAAGAATGGGATTATTCATGTGTTCATCCTAGGTCTATAAATTGGTCCAAATGATCTGGGTATGGAGAGATAAACTATATTTGTCATATTAAGTTAAATTTGGCTAAAATCATTTGGTATCAAGTCTTAACTTACTTATCATCTCAAGAGAGATAGATTTATTTTCATAAATTGATATATGTATATATGTATGCTTATGGCTAGGCCTGGTTAGTACTCACACAAAATCTCAAAAACGCCATTACCTCATACGAAACCTACAATTTGTGCATGTATCTATATATATATAATATATATAATATATATTTATATTATTATTATATATTATATATAAGAATAGTGTAGGGTTTAGTTTTGGCTAAGCTCGAGAAGGATAGCTCTACGGATTCGTGCTAACCATATCCAAGTATGTTCATATATGTACCCACGGCTGGAACATTAGAACCATGGAGGAAATTGCATGAACTTCATTTAAACCAACTAAACTATGTAAACATATATATATATATATTGCATAAGAATAGTTAGGGTTTAGGTTTGGCTAAGCTCATGAAGGATAGCTCCAGGGAGTCGTGCTAACTATATCCAAGTACATTCATATATGTACATATGGCTAGAACATTAGAACCTTGGAGGAAATTGCATGAACTTCGTTTAAACCAACTAAACTATGTGACTAGGATCCTTGACCAAGGGCGCAAGCAAAGGAAATTTCGGACTGTCGATGGCCGTAACATGTTTCCCACCATTGGATGACCCCGAAGGTTTCAAGTGGAGCACCAAAAGAAAATCTCAGTAACAAATCCTTGGAATTATGTGGTAGTGGGTTATGTTACCCAACACAAACGATGAAGAAAGACCCCAGTTAAATGTTACAAAGAAACTCTCTGGTGGAATCCCCAGTCACATGGTGCATGGCATGGAGGACGTGACAAGGGAGGTCATCATCCCAATGTTTAAGACCAATGATTTCACCTCGAACCCGGGACCATGGAGAATTTCGACGAAGGGAATGGTAGAATGGTCGGGACCTATCTCCCGGGATGACTTAGTGTGGGGGACTCATTTAGTGGGATAAGCGTTGTGTGGTGAGAATGTGCTTGCATATGGGAAAAGGGGGTGGAAAGCTTCAAAGTGAGATGTAACACAACATTGCCTAGATGGTTATCCCTGAAAGTTTGGTGGGAAGCATTGTCAAGGCCCATTAGGATTTAATTCTTCGGGTGACATGGTCACAGAGGGAACACACCCACGTACTTTGCATACATTGCATGGGTGATTATGGATTAGGTCACACTCGTTGTATAGTGGAGTTAGTATGTGACTAGTATGAATGGGTTGGCAGTGAAGGTGACATTTTCATGTGGTGTTGAATGTTGAATGGGATATCCATGTGGGCTCCACGTGGGTGCCATGTGGTGGGTTGGTGAAGTGGCACTGTTTTACAGGCTAATTTTCAAATGGACATATCATTGAATCTTGAAGTACGATTAGTACAAGTTTTATATTGTTAGAAAGGTATCGACGAGATGAACACAACAATGATATCTATTTTACATTTTGAAAAATTTGTGAGAGGTTGAAAAAATTAGACCCCATTTCCATGACGTGACTATGGGAGTCGGGTCAGCCTAGAAACTACCTCCTGCTACCCTTTTTTTGGGCTAGGGTTAGTTGGGGGTGTGTTACACCTACCATCCAAACCTAAAAGAGGGATAAGTCCAATATACACGCCAAAGGAGGCAAACATGTAGTACTATCTTCCCAAAATTTAAAATCTGATCCATTTTCAAGGATCCATGTGCAACAAGCGCTGATAAGTGGGAATGTTGCCACTAAGAGTTTGCAAATTTGAGAGCCCCCTTTTGGTAGAGAGCGGGAATCTAAACAATGTATTTTATATCCTCCAAGATATTTTTGATGCATAACCTCCTTCCACCATTCCTTATTATTTGAAATGATATGCCAAAGAATTTTGGCTCCAATGGAAATACTCATCAAGGATAGATCTCTTATCCTAAGACCACCATGGCTCTTAGGAATGTGGACCACTCCCTAGTTTATCAAATGAAACCACCTTCTATTGGTTTTCCCTCCTTGCTAAAGGAATTTTCTAAGTTCTTGAACTATAGTAGTTATAACTCTTGTCAAGACAAATAAGGTTGAAAATTCAAATAGAGGCAAGGCTAAGAGAACATATTTTGGAAGAACCAATCACCCTGCAAGATTTAACCACTAAGCTCCCCATTGATTGAATTTATTTTTTATTTTAGCTATAAGAGGAAACTATGAATGCTGATAAAATGGCCTGAGGAAAATTGGAATGCCCAAGTTATGAAATGTTGTCCATCCTTCTTATATTAGGGATTGGAGCAAGTTGAATAAAGAAGCTTGAGTGAGCAAGAGTTGTTCCAAGCAAATAGGTGACTATTTTCTATATTGACTTGTCCTCCTGAGGAAATAAAAAATAATTGTAGAATTTATTTAAACTATGAAGCAACAATCATTGATGCTTTACCTAACATCAAAGTATCATTAGAAAATTGAAGATGATTGTACTTTTGACCCCACGAACAAATATTATGCTCAAAATATACTTTGATATTCTCTCATATTCCAATCTATGACTAATTGATTCTACCATAATGATGTATAGAAGAGGGGATAGAGGGAATCCTTATTTTATAAGAAATAATGTAAAGAGAAATGGGGTGAAACCATGAAAAGGAAGAAGGATTTACCTCTTATGGAATAAGCAATAGGAAGTTTGATTTTATACTGCCTCCTATCACCACAAATCAATGAAAAAAAATGATCATCCTTATCAAATCAGACTTGATGATATGTTAGCATATTGTGTAAAAGTGGGATTTAAAGTCATTCGAGTCTGGGGCTTTATCCATATCAAAAGAGGATATTGTTGCTTAAATGTCTTCCCTATATATGAGCTCCACTAATTGTTCATTATCTTCAACATAAATGGATTGTGGGATGTGTTCAAGCATAGTTGTGGTGTCTTCATTAGTAGTTTGACTTGTTTCAAAATATAAGGAACCATAATGTTGAAGAACTACTTCTTTGATCTTGGCAAAAAAATAGGTAGTTAAGTCTCCATTGACCTGAATGTATTGGACGTTATTTTTCCATAAGGTACCTTTCTCTAAAAAAATACTCCTTGTTTTCAGTCTCCAACATTATTCCTCTAATTGGAGTGCCTTTTGTAAGTGATTGAAATTTCTCTTCTATGAATGGTTCCTCAGCCATTGGGTCATGCTCCAAATGATTTTGTATCTCTTCAAGTTAGAATTTTAAGGCTAGAATGTTTTTGTCTCTGGAAAAGAAAATGATTCTTATCCCTCTCTTTGAGACCTACTTTATTTCATTTTATTTTATGCTCCCAAATTAAAATTGGGAATATTTCAACCCAATTGCAATAAGTCGTTGAATTTTTTTGAAAAAATCTTGATCTTGAATCCACTATGACTTAAATATGAAGCAAAGGGGCTTGTGATCCTCCTGAATGTGGAAAGGCAAAGCAATTGTTCTATGGTATGATCCACTCCAAGAGGCCATCAAGGTTGGTAGCAATGTGCTCATGCCCTTATCTACAATTATTCCAAGTGAACCCTCCCTTGACAGATTTTACTTCAATTAGATATAATGATGAGATAAAGTCTTCCATATTTTCCCTAAAGGGATCTCTAACTAAGGATCCCCTTTGTCTTAAATGAGTGAAGGGTGGTATTGAAATTTCCAACAAAAATAACATTTTGACCATAATCAATCTCCTTGAGAGAGACAAAGAGTTACAGCAATGGACTTTTTCTTGATAAGATAGGGACATCTAAATATTAATTATATTGCATGTTTTACCAGAGGGAAGGTGAAGAATCTAGGTTGCAAGCCAATGAGGAGAACTTTGAACCTATATCAATTTTAAAAATGAGTAAAACTAGAGTATGTACATACCCCCAAAGGCCCCTTTGGAGATGATTGTTTGTATTCCATTATCACGCCACAAGGAATCGCTTCCATGGAGAACTTCTTATTCCCCTACTTTTGTCTCTTAGAGAAAGATAATTTAGGCCTTTTATTCCTTGATTAAGCTTTTGATTATTACTAATATTTTCTTCACTCCATATACCCTTGATATTCTAGGAGGAAACTTTCATCATTTTCTCATGTTTTGGGGAATACTCCCTAGGGAAGAGCAGAGTCTCTTTAGTTCCTCTTGGTTCTTGTTCCTCTACTCTACATTCCTTCTATGGTGGGTTTCTTTCCAATCTCTTTGTCCTTGTTAGTTTGTTCCTTATTTTCCCCCATTCTACCCATTATAGTACCCTTTTCTAATTCACCATTAGATCTCTCATCAATAGATGGAGGGTCAAAACAGGGGTTTCCATAAAGGTTTTAGGCATTAGAGGGGGAATGATAAAATTCTTCTTTAGGTCATGGGCCTATTTGATTTAGATTTTGGGATGGGGAATTCTCTAATGGAGGAATTTCCACTAACTTTCCACCTTCAAACCCTTGTTCCTCTACTATATAATTTTCAAGGAGCACTTCATATCTCTTGGTTGAGAGGTTCCTCCTAGAGATTTGTTGTTGGAATTTTCCTAAATTCAAGGACTATGAGGAGGAAGAGAAGGGACCCGGGAGGTTGACTTTGGAATGGGGGGGATTTTGGGAAGGATTATTACCTAAGAGGGGCCCCTCTCCTTTTAGGTTATTTCCATTGCTCCCCTTGTTCAACTTGGCATTGCTCATATATAGTTTTGGGGAAATTCTTAACAAAGTGACCATAGTCATGATAGACTTTGCATTTGAATAGGAGTTGTTCATAATTTACACGATGGATAAAGCTCCACTTATGAGTAGTCAATTGTATGGCTTCTGGAAGACCCTTCTTGAGATCCACTTCAACAAATATCTTTTCATAAGAAAACAAACCATCTCTAGGTTTAGCTTGATCAATATACTTGCCCAAAGAGTTTCTTCATTCCAACAGTGGATAGGGCGATGAGTCAATTTAACCTAAACCAGAAAAACAGAAGGTATGGAATTTTTAAGGTTGAAGTAAAGATTCCATCATTTGAGATATAGATCCTTGGCCCTTAAGAAGTAAGGTACACTTCTAAAGATTAAGTCCTTGTCTCCTTTTTATTAAATTAGGAAGGTGAAAAAGCCCTTCCCACAGAAGGATGAAAAAATATTTCCTTTTATTAAAGGATACTAATTTTTGTTGATCAGGGATTTCAATGTTCACGAGATGTCGAAATACCTATAAATTATTTGATTAAGTCTTAATTTAGTAATCTCAACACCATTATTCTTGATTAAACCACATGCACAAGCAATTTTGGGATTTTGTTCAAGCTACTTAACAAATAAAGAGGGAAGAGTTTTGGTTAGACGAGGAAGGGATGAAAAAATCATGTTGCAAGAATTGATATCAAACAAAGAGGGATGGGATCCCCCCTTTCCCCTAAGGGTTTGAAGCCATGGGGGCATGAACACAGTTTGGGAGTACAAAGCTTGCACTAATGGATGGAAGCAATTCTAGATACATGGAGTATCAAGTGTTACATGTAATTTTCAACCTTCATATCAATCATGAAAGGAATTCATTATATTATTGTAAGGTCATGTTGGGGCCTTCATTTTATGTGATATTTTATGGAGAAAGAGGCTACTGGAAAGTGGCAGAAGCAACCATTGGGAAGTTGCAGAGCTCACAGCCAAGGAAGGATGGGAGATTGAAGAAGAACTAGAAGTTGCGGAAGAGTGGTGAGAATGAGCTAACAACCGAGCGAAGAAAGAGCAGGAGCATTGGAGGATGAACACAACTGAGCAAGGGAGAAGGAACTGGCAGTTTGGGTTGGCAGAAGAAAATAAAAATCAGACTAGGGGTTGGTTGGTTGGTCTTTGGTTGTTTTATTCCATTCTTAGTAAGTCATGGAGCTATGAGAGCAGCTTCGTGATTATGTTTGTATGAACTTATATCCTGTCTATAAAAGTTCTAATTCTAAAGAATAGGTCGTGAGCCTCATGTAATGTGCTCCTTTTACTATTAATGAAGAAGATTGTTATGGGATTATGATGTGTTCATTGCGTGTTATTCTGGATTTTCAAAATTTTTATATATGCATATGTTAGATAGTTTATTTCTTATATTATGAATGGGATGTTATGATCTAGTTGTTCTGAATGATAAGTTACTATCCCTTGCTATCTGTCTTGTGATATGGTTTCCCTGATATCGAATTCCATCCCTCCTCTAACTTAGGTTGCGGCACACCTCAAGTGAGACTCCTTACCCGTCCTAGGTAAGGTGAAAATGTCGGCATGGTGTTAAACTACAACGGAGCCTTGTTGGTCCCTGTGCCTAAACCATGGGTCTTAACCCTATTGCTATTTATTTGCCAACAAATGGTTCCGTTGTCAGGACCTCAAATTCAAAAAGAGGGTTTGGAATATGGTATCGAGGATCTATAAGAAGGAATTGTGAAACTAGTGGGATGAGCATGTGGATAGTTTGTTTCCCAACAAGAGCAACTATGTCACCGAACTGTTGTGAAACTGAAGGATGAAATCATGTATTCAAAGCTCGCGAAAGATTAGTACAAGATATTCTGGTGCAATTTTCCATAAGAACTTTACAACTGGTTATGGATATTGCAGGCGAAAGGGAGGTCTAGTAGACAAAATTTGTCTCGGTGCAACTGGACCCAAGTAGATCTCACTGTGCTTCATCATCTTTATACGGATCTAACAAGGGTAGTATATTTATGGGTGCAGACCACCTTAGAAGGGTACATTGTTGAGTTCGTGGCAGAAAACCATCAATCCTTTTCAAAGGTTGAAGTTGTGTTCCAAGCGGGGTTGCGAGGGAAGCTACTAAAGGAAATAACCCTTTAGATCAAGGTCTTGATGGTTGAAAAAGGCTTACTGGTATTCCAAAGTCTAATCATGGCGGCGTAAACCCCTAGTAATAGGGGGAGGATCTAAAAGGAAGGATGCTACCGAGCAAGGAACTATGAGGCTGTTAGGAGGATGGACACATACGAGTCACAAAAGACAAGGGATCTGAGAGCGCAAAGGAGAATGAAGATAGGGGAGAAATGGTAGGAAATGGCCATGTAGACGATTAGAAGGCAACAGAGGGGATTGTACCAAGCAGAAGAGGTGTTTATAAGCCCAGAGGAATGAAACAAGATGGAGGAAAGTGCAGAAAGAGGAATGGAGATGACCGAAACCGTTGTGGGTTCAGGAGCGGGTTGACAAAGTGATAGGGACCCACCTTCACCAGGGGAGAGGCTGGATGAAAATTTCCATGTCGATTCATGGGAAGACATAGATGATGACATGCATTTAATTATGCGGAGACTGTTTTCTGAAGATAATGTGTCCAGAATAAGTAACGATCTACCCCCCCCGAAACTCAAGTAGTGTCTTCCACGAGCTTCCCCTGGTACTCTATAACAATATTGATAGGTTTCTTTCTAAGTTGATCAAAACTATAAGAGTTCATAGTGTGCATGTTAAGTATAAATCTAGTTCTAGTAGCAGTGGAAATAGTAGCAGTAATATGGATTTGCAAGGATCTCTACAACCGGGATCACAAGGATTTGTGTTGTTAGCGCGGACTCACTAAAAAATGGTAGGATCATTCACAAGGTATCCTAAATTCTCAGCAGGGGGAACGAAGACACAAAAAAACATTGGTGTCTATATGAGGCCATCTGGAGAGCCCGCGAGATGCCTGATAATGTGAAGCTATTTAAATTCTAGACCACTCTTAGGAAATGACCTTGAGGTGGTTCATAAAATGGTAAGAGTTACACCAAAACTAGACTGTGAATGATGCTAAGAAGGAATTTGAACAATAATTCAAACTTCCTCAAATTGATCAGCAAGGGATGTCAGAGTTGTGGGAGATAAAGCAAAGGGAGGGAGATACCACATGGGAACTGATGCAGAGGTTTAAGGATGCAATCGGGAAACTCAATTACCCCATAGACCCAAACCACCAAAGGGATTGGTTTATCAAGCCATTGCTACCCCTCACCCATACCCCATTGACGCAATAGAAGATTGAAACACTACAGGATGCTCTCGAGCAAGAAACTCGCATAGAAGTTATGGCGGGATACCCACAAGAATACAGGGGAGGGGCAACATCGGATGATCCATCTATTTTGGGCCTTCAGCATCAAATCACAAATCTAACAGACAAGTTGAAGTATCTGCAACCAGCTCACCTAGTGAGGTCGAATGTATGGAGCACCAACTGCTTAGTGGAAGGTCATGTTTCCGCAGAGTGTTGATGTTGCGAGGCACAGGTACTACATCGGCTCTAGGAGGATCACCTGGGACTACACCAGCAGTAGGATTCATACAAGTAGGATTGCAAGGCTTATATCCTGGGCACAACTAGCCGTAGTATTATGAAATATGAAGGGGGTATGGGCACTCACCTCGTTTGTGCCTGATATTACAGAAATACTCCAATATTCTGAATAACAACTACTGTGCATTTTATGTGTCCACAAATCACCACAAGGACCAATATAGAGCACAACATGTTATGGCGGATAGGTTACATCGCTCAACCTTTAGAGTTAATGAAACTGGTCGAGGAGGGCGAGGAGGAATGAAGGGTGGAAGGGCAGGAGCCAGAGGGCTAGTTCGATGTTACAACTGTGACCAAAAAGGGCATGTCACATGGGACTATCCACTACCGAGAAGATCCCGGTACTCCCAGTGTAGGGTCAATACTCATGCAACGGAGGACTTTCCGGACCTAATTGTGAGATGGGAGGAGCGAAACTAGAAAAGGGGAGTGAACTTAATTAACACAAAACCAAGGGTATCGAACGTCACCCCCCTCTCGAATATTAATATAGTCACACGTGGATGAAAAAATACAGGGGCTAATCAAGGGACCGTGGACCAGCCCGTGATTATTCAGCTTGCCTCCCCAAAGCAGACGTATGACCCCGAGCAACAGAAGAAGTATTACAAGGAAGAAAAGAATATTTTTTACAACCTGGATGAAAGCACAAGATAGATGAAGGGGTAGTTAGAGTCACAAAAGATTAAAATTCTAGACCTTCCACAATCCACAGTAGCCCGATCTATTGAGGAATAGTTTAGATTATTTCTGTAGATCGTGAATGATGACTAGATGTTGGGCCAATTAAGGAAAAGTTTGAAAGCAGTCATCCCAGAGAAGGAGTTTGAGGGGGTAGGTATCTCTACTAACCTACCTAGAAGACACACTAGAAGAGTCAGGAGGAATAAGAAGATAACCTACATAGAATTCAAAATTGATGCCCAAATTGCAAAATTCCACATTAAGGACACTATCCTAGACCTTAGCTTTGATGTCAACATCTTACCAAAGAAAACGTGGGAAGCATAGGGCAAACCTCAGTTGATATTCTCACCAATCCAGTTGCAGATGGTGAATCAGTATTGTATCCTTCCAATTGGGAGACTGGAGGATGTGGAAGTGGATGTAGTAGGGGTAAAGACCCATGCAGATATAGAAGTAATAGATATCATGGGAGACAAGGATCCCTATCTAGCACTACTCGGGATAGACTGGGCCTTTGAAAATTATGCTATAATCGACCTAAAGAAGGAACTAATGACTTTGTAATTAGAGGAAGTAAGGATGATCCAACCTCTCGATCTGTATCAAGGACCAAGGTTCACAGAACCAATAGATGACAGAAAAGAACCAGGGATGCTAGATCAACTCTACAGGCTGACAGCAGTAAAAAGGGAGGACTACATAAACCAAACAACTGAAGGATTTGTCAGCTGGAGAAGTATTCAGGGCTCAGAGATCAGCTTAGAACTTGCTTGGGGTGATTGGAAATAGAGTGGATATGAGATCAACAGTAGACGTTGTGCTGCAATATGTCGGGTCAACTGGATTGGCACAAAGGTAAAGAAATTTCTTGTCTTTAATGGTATAGACTCAGTAACTTCATTTCTCAATAGAATTGATGAAACCGTTATGGAAGAGCATAAAATATCATTATTAAATTTCGCATTACAAGCAATGCATGCCTGGCTTTGGGGGCTTCACCACAACTACGTCCGAGAATGGAAAAAGATCAAGATCGCAATGGAGGTAAGATTTAGACAAACAAGGGAGTGCCTTAAAGACTTTGCCAAAATACTGAGGGGACTCTGACCCTCGAAAAAAATTGGAAAATTGTAAGGAAAGATGGAACTAGGAGGAACTTTTGAAGGAGTTGTGGGTACATGGGTTCATACATACCTTGGGATCCTTCCCAAAATCTTGGTATGTACAAGAAGAAATAAGGCGACAAATGGGAGATTGGGATAATTTGGTCGAATAGTTTTTCAGTAGTTTCCCTTTCGGAGACAACAACACTGAGGCGCTTCATGTTATCAAGTGAATTCTACTCACCTCAAGTTAGTTATGGGATAGATGCATAGACTAGAGGACTTTACAATACTTCTATGAGTCAAGGTATCCAGAGGCAATGGCCTATGGAAAGGTGGACAAAGAACCAAATTAGGATGACCCGGAGGAGTTATGGCATTTTTCATTCCACGAGACTGAATGTGAAAGGAGTCTTAAGGAGGGGCCTGTGACTGATGCACCACACTTGCTCCCCATAAAGTTGCAAAAGAAAAACATCAAGACTGACGATAAGCCAAAGCTAGCAACGATTGGAGACTATTGGGATGAGAAAACCACAAAAGAAATTTTCCATATCCTAAGGGGATATGAGGATATATTCCCCTCATCAGTTACAAAGCTAAAAGGGATCAAGGGAGACATAGGGAAAATGAAAATTGTATTAAAACCTGATGCAAAGTTAGTGAAGCATAGGCCTTACATATTGAACCCAAGAATCAAAGAGAAAGTGAAGAAAGAGATAGACAAGATGCTAGAAGCGAAACTTATTTTTCTAACGGAAGAGGTAGAGTGGGTTAGCCCGATTGTGATACGGAACAAGAAAGATGTTATGGAAATAAGGGTCTACGTGGACTACTGCACACTTAAAAATGCTTGTGTGCATGACCCCTTTCCAACACCATTCAGTCATGAGGTCCTAGAAAATGTAGTAGGGAATGAAGCATACTCCTTCACAAATGGGTTTTCAAGATAACAGCGATTCAGAATCGTCAAAGAGGATAAGAAGAAAACTACCTTCACTACATAATGGGTATCGTACGTCTATCATGGTATGCCATTCAGTCTCAAGAATGCACCTACAGTGTTCTCGAGAATTGTAGTCACAACCTTTAGGGATTACATTCATAGGTTCTTAGAGGTATACATGGATGACTGGGTAGTATATATCCTGTTGAAGAAAAATTCCAGTCTACTCAAGATAATGTTTGATCGATGCAAACAATTACAGACATCATTTAACTTTAAAAAATGTATATTTTTTGTCCCATTTGGAACACTCTTAGGCCACATAGTGTGCAAAGAAGGGTATGCGTAGACCATGCCAAGGTTGCAGCGATAGTAAACATGGACCCACTTGCAAATGTAAATAAACTCAAATCTACATTGGGGCAGATCGGGTACTACCAAATATTTATCCGCAACTATGCCTCCATTACTACACCAATGGAGAAATTGATAAGGAAGGCTAAAGATTTACGTGGTCGGAGGAGGGTCAAGATGTGCTTAACATACTGAAAGAAAAGTTGGTAAGTGCACCGATTCTGGTCTATCCCGTCTGGAATAACCAATTCCATGTCCACATTGATGCATCTGGCATTGCGTTGTGGGTTGTTCTAGCTCAGCTAGGAGAAGGGAGTCTCAACCATCCTATTTACTTTTCCTATAGGAAGTTGTCCACAGAAAAAGTGAACTATACAACAACGAAAAGGGAAGCACTTGCGATGGTATACTCACTCCAAAAACTCATACATTATTTGTAGGGGGGCCTGTTTAAGTTCTTCACTGATCATTACGCCTTAAAGTACTTAGTGAAAATTTTGGTGCTGCAAGGAATAATTTTCATGTGGCTATTGTTATTTTAAGAATTTAGTTTTGAAGTAATCGTAAAATCGAGTCAATTGAATGTGGGACCTGATCACCTCTTACGGTTGGAATCAGGAGAAAGTGGAGGATCCCTAGATGATCAGCTACTCAATGTTGACTTGTCCCAAATAGAAGCAATACCATACTACCTAGAAGAGATTGTAGCCTTCATAGCTACAGGAAAATGTCTAGATGAATACAAAGCTACACAAAGAAGAAACATGGTCATTCAAGTGACTGACTATCAATTAATCACAGGATACCTGTATAAATTGGGCCTTGATCACGTGCTGCGTCGATGTGTCCTTCACCATCAAATACATGATGTGCTTTGGGAATGTCATTCAAGAGTTGCAGGAGGCCATGTTGGGGGAAAGGCTATCACAAGGAAAGTATTGTAGGCAGGACTATGGTGGACGACGGTTTTCAAGGACGCGAAGGAATATGCTAGAGGATGCGATGTGTGTCAAAGGGTTGGGAAGTCGTCACATTGAGATGAACTTCCATTGCAATTGGTACGAGAATTATAGATATTTGAGAAGTGGGCAGTTGATTTCAAAGAGCCAATCAATCCACTGGGGCGTCACTCTCATGCTAGATATATAATCATAGCAACATAATACCTCACCAGGTGGGCCGAAGTGGCACCTGTGAAGGATTGTACAGTAGATACTGCCACAAGATTCATATTTGAGAATATCATATCATGATTCGGGTGCCCCAGGAGTCTGACCAGTGATCAAGGGATGCACTTTATAAACGAGAAAGTTGCTTCCCTACTTCAAAATTTCATGATACAACATCACAAAATAATTATTACCACCCGTAGTCCAATGGTACTGTAGAGGCCTTTAACAAGATATTACAAAAGGGTATGACTAAAGTTTTCTAGGTCAACCAAGATGATTGGGATGAGAGGGTTCTAGTGACCCTATGGGCATATCGCACACCTATGAAGTGAATACACAAGTATACACCTTTCCAACTGGTGTATGGATGAGGAGTTGTGGTGTCAGCCAAGTTCACTATCCCAAGCCTCTTCATTGCCCAAGCCACTAAGATGACAGAGGAGGAATTACTTTAGAAATGATTAGATGGACTCTCAGAGCTTGATGAGGCAATATTTATGGAAGATTTCCAACAAATGGTTGAGAAGCAGAGACAGAAGGTGTGGCATGATCAGCATATCAAGACAAAGTCATTTACAGTTGGCGGGCACATTCTATTATACGACATTAAGTTCTTGAAGTTTCCTAGAAAGCTACAAATGCACTGGTTAGGACCATTTGTCATTGTGGAGATAATATAATATGGAGTCATCAAGCTCGCGCAACTGGATAGGGTCTTGTTATCGGAATTGATTGGATCTCTGCAAAGGTATCATTATTAGGTACGAGTAGGAAGAGTCAATAGGAGTTAGTAGGTACATCGTTGTTCGAATGTGTCAGTCAGGTCACTTAATTCAGCAATTGATATCAGTTATTAGAGTGAGAAGGTGTGATGAATAAGCTCCACTCTTTGAGAATTCTTTTCAGTTTTAGATAGAAGTATAGCTTTTAGTTCAATGTGTATTTAAGATTTCAGTTTGCATAATGTTTTGATTTCAGTTTGAGAGTTTTTTCAGTCATAGAGATTTTATGGCAAAACATGTTGTAGGTTTGGGATCATCCCAATGGATCAGGCTACTAGTCTACGGTGTTCTTGGCACCTCACAGGGAGGATGCCATCCACATTGGAGCCACTGTTAGGGTCCTATAAATTTTATAGGATGAGTTATTGTTTTAACTTATTATTTGGTTATGAGAGATGTAAATAATATTTTATCCTGCAAATTATTTCCAAAAAATATATACAAATAAAAATAATAATAATAATAATAAAATGAAAAGAGGGTATA
>APFE030161492.1:0-15509 GCA_000404065.3 Pinus taeda
AGAAGTACAAACAAAAATATTTTCATTTCCGAAATAACAACGTTTCAAGGCACTGGTCATTTGTGTGGTACATGCTCGTCGTATGGTTAATGGCTATTGTTTATATTTCGTTTTGATTTTAGATCTCAGATTGACAATCTTATTTAACTCAAATAATCCTCCTAGAACTTTTCATCTTAGCTTTAGGTTTAACTTTCCATTTAGGGACCACCCCCCTTAGCTAGCCTAGGAGATAGCTAAAACGGAGAGAGTTGGGATCAGTGTGACAGCCCTTTCTCTGAGTTCCCTGCCACCAACCACACCTTGTGGGGTTGAAGGCTTTTCTCGCTAACTGTGTAGGTAGGTGCGGGCGGCAAGGTCAACAGGATTGATCTAAAGATCATCCGATTCCGACATGTATTCATGGAGATATGAATCTATTTGTGTTATGGGACAATTCGTCATGGTCGGCCAGCAACCAAATTGCCCCCACTTGTGCTCAACGTTTTAGTATAAAAAGAGGTGGCTTGCTGGTCGTTTGGACACACTCTACTTATGATCTCTTCCTCTCCACTTGTCTTTGGGTTTTGGTGGAAGGAGGAATCACTAAGAGGATACGCTGCTCTAGAGAGTTTGCCCTAACTCTAGACTCTATCTAAAGAAAGTCTATACTCTGCCCTAAGAGGAGTTACCCTAGCCCTACTTACAGTGAAAAGGAGAAGGCATCTACGCTATTATATATGCAGTCAAAATGAGGGTCTCCTAGCAGCAAGGAAGGAGTTTCTAGCAAGCCTTAAACGCTGTCCAAAAGAAGTCTATACGCTGTCCTAAACACAGTCTCCAAGCCGCAGTCAATAAGGATTTATACGCTGTCATGAGATGGTGTTCTAGCAAGCCTTAAACGTTGTCCAAAAGAAGTCTATACGTTGTCCTAAACACAGTCTCCAAGCCACGGCCAATAAGGGTTTATACGCTGTCATGAGATGGTGTTCTAGCAAGCCTTAAACGCTGTCAAGAGAAGGTTTTCCATACGCTGCATAAAGGAACTTCAACGCAGAGCAAGGGGTTAGCAAGTCCTAGTGCTAAAAAGTGTTTTATGCTGCTGTTATAATTGAAACGCAGTCATGAAGAATAGATGCTAAACGCTGTCATGGAAGATCTATCCTACCCGCAGTAAGGAAGTAATCTCAGTCTCCTAGCCGCAGCACTTAAGGCAGCAAGAAGGGACACTTATATATACAGCCATTATTCGCTGTCCTTAAGTATCATGAAGGGTGTAACTATAGCCTAGCTGCTTTGCTAGGCTGCAAGCCATAGCAAGCAGCTAAGGCTGGTAAGATACAGTATTGCAGTGCAGTGATAGTGCAGTGATGGTGCAGTAAGGTGCTTGGAGCAGCATGGTGCAGTAGAGTGCATGAAACGGCATGATGAATGGTGCAGCACAGTGATGCAAAGTGCAGCATGATGAATAGTGCAGCATGTTAGGTACAGCATGATGAGGTACAGCTCAATGATGGTGCAGCATGGTGCAGCACAGTGATGATGGACACAGTGATGGTGCAGCACAGTGATGATGGGCATGGTGATGGTGCAGCATGGTACAGCATAGTGATGATGGACATGGTATGATGGTGCAGCACAGTGAAAGGTGCAGCAAGGTGATGGAATCACCTGAGTCCATATCAACTACTTCATGTGACATCTTCCTAGGGAAGATCTCTGCTCTTATTTTTTTTGAAACAAGCAAGGTGATGGAATCACCTGAGTCCATATCAACTACTTCATGTGACATCTTCTTAGGGAAAATCTCTGCTCTTTTTTTTTTGAAAAGTCAAAATGTTGACTTCTGATGTATATGTACTATCTCTTTGCTGAACTATTGAAGAACACATATGAAAAATTTATAAGGGTTTCCCACATTGGGGTTTGTCCGGGCTGGCGCCACATCTTGTGTCCTCTTTTCTTGGCTCGTTTTCTGCGATTTAGCTGCGCCAGATCTTTTGTCCTCTTTTCTTGGCTTGTTTTCTGTGATCTATGTTTATGTTCTATCTGCTTATGTTCTATCAGTGTTTTACTATCATGCTAAATGTGATTGCTAATCTGGAATTGATACTTAGCTAATATGGAAAATTGAAGTAAATTTGCTCTCAGCGGAACATACCTAAAACTTAACACTGAGATTCATAGCTATGAAAAAGATAGCAGAGGTCCACCCGCAACTTAAAAACCAAAGATAATGAAATAATTGACAGACTGACTGACCTTGTCATGTCGAAGCCAGCCCGCTCTGCCAATTTCAATTCGTTCCCGCTAACAACAACAGCGACACATCCCAGGCTTCTAAAATGCTCCACAATCTTCAAATTATTGTTAGCCTTGAAGGCATACCCGATGGTAGCATCGAGCCCTTCCACTGCTGTCAAATAGGCTTCGAAATTTCTGGTTAGTTGGGTTTTACTGTACAAATAGAAGGGAGTCCGCTCCACAGAATCCATTACATCCTGTACCTTCACACCTTCACAGTACAGATAACCATCTTCTCCTCTGCTGAAACAATGTTTAGTACTGCTACTATTATTAGTATTATTTTTGGACATTTTTTCGGAAATGACTGCCCGAGGAATTATGTTTGTTTTTGAAGCCCTTTTGCCTTCCTGTTTTTGGGTCACGGCATGGAATCGTTTGAGCAAATTTGGGTTCTGGAGCGACGGTTTCCAGGAGGTTTTAGGAAGGGTTCTGGACTGAAAATTGTAGAAAGCCCGCGGAAGTTGATATCGATTGGCAAGATTTGAAGACGGCGCGGCTGAGCACGACGCCGCCATTGTAAAAATAATTCGACTTGTCAACGCTGGTACTCACAATCCTGCAAATCGAAGGCGTACAAGCTCGCAAAAATGGGTGTGAGCTTTGCTTGGCTTAGAAAAAATGGTTGTGAGCTTTGCTTGGCTTAGCGAAAATGGTTGTCATCCGACGAACTGACGTGCTGTGTATAGGTTTTAGTATTTATAGTGCTTATCCATACGCTCCTTATGCTCGTGTTTTTGTTTGAACATTTTATAGTGCTATTGTCTATTTCAGTTTAAAATTTTGTAAACTTCACTGTAGGTAGATTTAAACTCAATTACAAACATAAGATGATTAGCATTTCCTATCAAGCAGTCGCTGCTTCTATTTCTCTTCGTCGCAGGACAAAGGCTTTTTCTAACCTGTTCAAACACTGTCAAAAGATTATTAATTTATTCACGATGCAGGTTTTGTATTGTTTGGTATATTGTTACTGTTTTAAAGTGTTAGAATACTTTGGTTTTAAATTTGTTTTATTATTTTTAAGTTTTTTTAATTCAATTTATCATATGGAAAGTTGAGAAAGTTGAAGTTAATTGTTCCTATTCAAAATACATTATACTACATGATTCTAACCAAATACTCTGGAAAAAGTTTAAAAATGGTTTAACATAATGTATAAAATCATTAAAATTACATAAGTAATGATTATATTTAATGCACCAAATTATTGGCTAAGTTAGCAATAAGAACGAACAAAATTGAAATTTGATCTTTTCAAAATAATGCAAAATATGTATATTTATGATATTACTTAGGAATGAACACGATCGAATACTTTTGATCTTTTCAAAATAATATAAAATATGTATATTTACGATACTACTTAGTTGAAGGGTATTTTTTTTGTCAATATTTGAATTTTTTTGTATTAAGAAGATAGAACACAAAAACTTATACTAGTAAAAAATTGTTTTTATATTCACAATAGAAAAATTAACAATAACACATAATACATTATGTTTAAATAATGAGTAAAAATAAAAATCAAATGTCATGTAAAAAGACAATTTTAAAAGAGAACCCATTAAAAAAAAAAAAAAAAAAAAAAAAAATTACTTGATGAGTAGAAGTGCCTATCAAATTTATACTTTGCTTTGACCATCAAGATAATTAGATGAACTAGTAACATAGATGTATATTTATGGCTTTGTTTATTTTTAATCTATTGGACTTAGGTGTATTTGAGGAAGTACTTATGGTTTTATTATTCTTTTATTTCTTAGAACGCTATTTTATCTGAATCTAGCAAATGTTATGGTCAATAGTTGCAAACTTATTATATTGTTGTAGTTTTATCTTACATTTTATAGTACATTGTCACATAAGCTTGTAAATGTTATTAGTTTGAGAAAATATATATTTAGCATACAAACGAGAATCTAGAGGAGGGTTTCAAAGTGATAGAGGCTAATGTTTTTGTATTGGTTCTTTAATGGAGATGATAGTTTATCCAAACCATGATATGGGCATTAATATTATCATAGCAATGTTTATGATATTGTTTGCAACTAGAAGAAGGTAAAAATAATGGTTTGTGGCAAAAGGTTCCTTCTTAGGGTTCCTGTCAACATCTTATATTGGAGATGCTTTTGCATAGTGGAGAATCATGGTGATGTCCTGGCAAATTGTAGATGAAGATAGGATTTGTCAAATCAATTTACATAATCCAATTACACAAATGCTCAAAGGGAGAAAAGTTTGGAGATGGAAGGTTTATGGGTTCTCATATATGAACTTGCATAATGATGAGGTATCAAAGTTTTTGATGGATCTTGTCTCATGATCTAGATTAGATCATTATATTATTTTTCATCCATCTTGATGCTTTGAAAGTGGAAAATTTGGGGGTTGAAACCTTTTGAAAGTAGTTCAAGGCATTAAGTGATGTTGTTTGGGGGGTAAAACTTTTATGGTTAAGTGCGGCACACATTAACACTATTCTACACTCAAATACCTTTCCAACAGCACAAGAAACTTCAATTGTAGTTTGTATGCAAAATTTATTCCACCTAGAAGTTGGCCTTCTTGTTTTGACCATCATGATTCGAGAGGATGTCAAGTCAGCCCCAATTATTCATGGAAAAGGGGATAGCCACATTATCATGATGAAGAAGACTCTAGAAGAGTTTACATTGTAACTTTAGTTAACAGTTGAAGGAGTTGAACTTAACCACCAGTTGATTATTAGGTTGTGTTATATTCAGACCACTAGGAGGAAAAGGGGTTACATTCTATTGGAGTGCATTTTGTTCAATAGATGAGCAAAGTAGCTGAGATCGTAGAGAGAGAGAGAGAGAGAGAGATGGTTTGTGTTATGTAGCAACCCACAAGCCACAACTCCTTTGTACTTACATCCATATCCATTTAGAGAAAGAGAAAGTGAAGCAGCCTCACCTCCCAATTAGGTTTTCTCCCGAAAGGGTTTCCGGGATCATATCTCGGTGTCTTATGGTTTGTGAGTGATTGTTTTTATTTGTTCTCTATCTTCCACATTTTTGTATTTTGCATGCATAAGCAAAACATATTAACTTAATGATTTGGAAATCTAAGGAAAAATTAACCCTCATACTATAGAGTTCGGATTTCAATATTTTTTTATCAAAACCATTTTAATGAATTATTTAGTGGAATATCCACAACAATTTACAAATCATCTCATCTTGGAAATTGAGCACAACTCTTGTCAAAAGTTTCTTCAGGTTGACGTGGAGTTGGTATACAATGGTGAGATAGAAAGGAGGACCTCACCTCCATTGTAGCCCCTGAACATCGTTGAAGTTAACAATATAGCGTCGAGGATAATGGACTCGAGCATATTGGAATCATCTAAGAAAGGTGGTAAGCATTGGATTTTATCAAATCAATGCATCCCTAAAATTGTCCTTAAGGTGAGAGAGAAGGTCAACAACTCATAGAGCATGAATCTAGGGGTGGTAAAGAAAAGGGGAAGGAAGCCCAAGTATATCAAGTGAAGAGTAAAATGAATGAAGTTGATATTGGGTAAAGATGGAGTAATGGTCGCTTTATTAAGGGATGAATTGGTAGGCAATGGGCATGTTTTTTGGCAAAATCACCTTAGAAAAATCATTGAGCATCTGGGTAACAAGGTATGGAAGCAAGATCCTATATATTCTCCTATTTTCCATTTACTAGCTAGGGTAAAAAAAATTCTTTCAGTTAATTAAAAAAAACATCATGGAACAGAAATGGTATTGAGATAGTTCCATTTTGTCATGAAAAACTTGGACTGTTATTTGACAACGAGACATGCAATTGTTATAGGTGACGTGTGCTCTCTTCATCTAAAGATATGGTTAGATAGGGCCTTAACTTTTATAGGAAATACACTAAGTAGGACAACAAACATGGATGAAAACATGTGTTCCATAAATAGAACTCTTTGGCTAAGATTTGTATGGAAATGAACCTTGGAGATGGTTTGTTGAAGTTATTGATATACAAGTGGGGAATCCTTCCTATAGAAAATAAATAGATTATGTGAAGGTCTCCTTTAGGTGCTAGAACTATCATGTGTATGATCACCTCAAGCAAACTTGCTTTAATAAAGTCTACCTAATGAGGTTAGAGATAGAAGAAAAAATGAAGGACGTGAAACATGTACACATCCAACCAGAGGAGAACGATAAGAGAGGATATAATCCCTATTTCGTGAAAGGTAATTCAATCTCCATGGAACCTAATTTAGTCATTATTGAACAAATATTACAAGGCATAGCTATGGCCAAAGTTCTAGCCACCACTACTAAAAAAAGTGTGGGATTATGGTGGGGGGGGTGATCTGTTTCATTCATAGTAAAATTGTAGAGTTCGAGGTTTTTCCCAATTTCCACCTCCCTCTTCCCCAAAAATCCCTTAACCATCTTGGATGTGATCAACATGAAAGAATTCAATAAGAAGCATAAAAAGAACTCTAATAGACCCCTCCACTAACAATTTTGAACATTGTCGATGATGAGTGTCCAACCAAGGCTTTCAGGGCTTCCAGAGGCCATCCACATCAACCCATCAAACGGTGATTCCACCTCATGATCAGACATCGCCAAACCATCACTAGATTGGTCTCCATCCAAACCTTCCAGGGCTTCTAAAGCATTTGTTCCAACCAAGGCTTCCAGGACTAATAACTCAACCCACAGTTGTCGGCGAGCTTCCAGAGCGTGTTCAACCAGGACTTGCAAGACTAGCAACTCAACCCACCAAGGGCTTCCAGAGTGTTTGTCCAACCAAGGCTTCCAGGACTAGTAACTCAACCCAAGCTATTACTAGGCTTTCAGATAGTTTGTCCAACCAGGGCTTCCAAGAAATAATAACTCAACCCAAGCTAAGGAAACATGAGAACCAACCAAAACAAACAAGGAAACAAACCCACAACACCATGTCTATCCAGGAAATGGCAAGGCTAGGCAATCCACTGTCACCCCAGACAATCCTCCATGCTAATGACAGATCATGACCAATAATCCACATGCATATGACATGCATGCCAAAACTAGAGAGGAAAACATACATGCAACTCAGTACCTACAAGAAAAATGCATTGTAGTTATTGATCCCGATGTTCTCTTACGCTTTCCTACTCTTCCTTTTCCTTCTTACTCCAAAACTCCAAGTATGCCACGCCCTTCAAGAGTGCTCCAAGAAAACTCTAAGAGAGAGAGAGAGAGAGAGAGAGAGAGAGAATAATGAGAGAGCTCCAAAATTGAACTAACCAAAGGTTACCAATTGATCCTCAGAAGCGTTTTTATGAATGATGCCTCTATTTTCTTCATTTTCCATTATTTTCCTTCATTTCCTTCTCACATGCAACCTATGACCTTCCACCTCCCTTTTCTCCTAATTTCCATTATTTTCATAAATAAATGTGCCAAAAATGTCATTTTACCTTTCCAAAGCCTTATCCATTGCCCTTGCCAATTTCCTTAGCCATTAATAACCAAATGAACACCCACACTAGGATGTTTTTCCCAACATTCAACTTGGAATAAGTGTCCCATCAACTATTGTTATTATTTTTCCTTTATTAACTTTTATTACATGGAATTTTCACCATGGTTGTTACTGAACCCTACCCCTTGGGGGAACACTATCCTCGGTGTTCAATAACACCTATAACCACAAAACTTGTGTAAGCAAAATATATTGTCAATGGAGCTTTATAACTTAGCTCGTTGCAATATTTACAATGATCGGCTTGCTGAGAAGAAAACCAACATGAAAACATAACAACATAACATCTTAATCACATGACACCCATATCGCTTATTGGAGCTTTATAACATATCTCATGAAGGTATTTACGTCCATATACATATGTACATATACCAAACATCACCAAAACATATACCAAGACATATACCAAAACTGCTTTGCCTCAACTGGCAAACAAGGAAGGATACATAGCCCGCATTTGATCTTCCATCTTCCATGTAGCTTCATCGGGCCCAAAGTGCTTCCATTGCACCTTTTTCTGCAATATAAACTGAGGCTCCAGTTGGAATTCTCCATCTGGTTCCACCTGTAATACAGACTAGTCAATCACATGACCAACATCTTTAACATACTTCTTAAGAAATGACACATGGAAAACATCCTGGACTTTCATTGTCAGAGGTAGTGCAAGTCGATATGCTACTAACCTAATCCTCTCAATGATACTGAAGGGTCCACAAAACCGTGGTGCCAGCTTGGCACATGATCCAATCCATAAGGAGCTCTTTTTTGGTTTGATATGCAAGTACACCTATTCTCCAAGTTGGAATTCCTTGAACAACCTGTTCTGATTTTCATAGCTCTTCTTCCTATCCTGTGTTTCCTTTAGATTCTTCTTGATCACCTGCATTTGCTATTCCATGTCTGCCAACATGTATGGTCCAATCAACACCCTGTTAACTGGATCACTCCAACTTATAGGAGTATTGCAACTCCCCCCCCCATACAATGCCTCAAACAAACTCATCTTCAAAGATTCCTAATACCCGTTGTTGTAAGCGAACTCTACCAGTGGAAGACACTCTTCCCACTTTCGTTGTTGATGCATCACATACATCCTCAACATGTCTTCCAATATCCTATTGACCCTCTCTGTCTGTCCATTTATCTGCAGATGATAAGTTGTACTAAAGGCCAACTTTGTGCCCAAACTTGCAAATAACTCCTTCCAAAACATGGAAGTGAACTTTGCATCACTATTTGACACAATCTTCTTTGGAACACCATGCAATCTGAACACATCTCTGATGAATACATGTGCCACATCGCTAGCTAACAATGTAGACTTCAGAGGAACGAAATGTGAAACCTTTGTCAACCTGTGCACAATAACCATGATGGAATCACGTTGTCTCATTGTTGTCGGAAAACCTGTGATGAAGTCCATGGAAATGACTTCCCATTTCCATTCTGGAATTGTGATCGGCTGTAGCAATCCACCTCGATGTTTACACTTTGCCTTCACACGCTGACAATCATAACACCTAGCCACAAACTCTGCTACATCCCTCTTCAGGTTCGGCCAATAATAAAATCTCTTCACTGATGTCAATGTCTTCTGATACCTTGGGTGACCCAAATATGGTTTCGCATGAAAATCCCTCAAGGCAACCTTCTTGAGCTCACTATTGTCTGACACATATATCATGTCTTTGAATCTAACCAATCCATCCAATGTAAGGCAATAGTCCACATCCTATGCACTTGCACCTGTACCTGTACTATCACATGTTCTTGTACCTGTACTAACACATGTACCTATACCATTACTCTACTGCAACTTGTGCATAATATCCATATATATGACGTCCTACTAACCTTCCTGCAAGATCTTATCTTGTAAGTTTGTCTCATAGGAGCTCATAGCTGCTAAGTGATTTACCTGTATCTGCCTGCTAAGAGCATCTGCCACTATATTATCTTTACCTTTGATGTACCTAGTCTCAAAATCGAACTCACTGATCGTGGCTAACCACCGAGCCTACCTGCGATTCAGGTTCAGTTGGTCAAATAGATACCACAAACCACTATGATCACTCATCAATGTAAGCCTCCTACCCAGAAGATAGTGTCTCTGCATCTTCAATGCATGTATAATCGTTGCCAACTCAAGATCATGTGTGGGGTAGTTCTGCTTGTGCTTATTCATTTTTCACGACTCATAACATACCGCCTGTCTATCTTGCATAAGGACTCCACCATGTCCTTTCTTGCAAGCATTTGTGCATACCACAAACTCTTTGTCCGGATCTACAATCTTTAAAACTGGTGCATGTGTCAACAACTGCTTAAGCTTCTCAAAAATGGCCTCACACTCCTCTGTCCATTCAAACTTCTTACCTTTCCTCTACAATGACGTAATAGGATGAGCAATCTGTGATAAGTTCTTGATGAACCTCCTATAATACCCTGCCAAACCCATGAAAGATCTCACCTCGTCTACATTCATTGGAGCTACCCACTATATGATGGCCATTATCTTTTCTGGATCTACTGTAATCCCCTCCTTGGAGACAATATGTCCCTAGTAGTGTACCTTAGTCTGAAAGAAATTGCACTTGTTGATTTTAACATGCAACTAATTCTCTCTCAACGACCTCAACACTACTACTAAATGCTCGACATTCTCTTCCTGATTTTTAAAATATACCAATATGTCATCAATGAATACAATAACAAACTTATCCAAATACAGACACAACACACTATTCATCAAGCACATAAATGTAGTTGGAGCATTAGTCAAACCAAATGGAACTACAACAAACTCATAATGCCCATACCTAGTCCGGAAAGTTGTCTTGTAAATTTCCTCCTCTTTGATGCGTACCTCGCGGTATCCCGATCTCAAGTCGATCTTAGAGAACATTGATGCTCCCTTCAAATGATTGAACAAGTCTTCAATCCTCGATAATGGATACCTGTTCTTTATGGTCAATTTTTTCAACTGCATGTAGTCAATGCACAATCTGAGAGTACCATCTTTTTTTCACAAACAATACAGTGCACCCCAAGGTGATACACTTGACCTAATGTATCCCTTGTCCAACATTTCCTTCAACTGTAGCTTCAATTTTACCAACTCAGGCATGCTCATCATGTAAGATGCTTTTGATGTCGGAGCTGCCCCTAGCACCAACTCAATAGAAAATTCTACCTCCCTGTGAGGTGGCAACTCTGTAATGTCCTCAAGAAATACATCCTTGAATTACTGTAAAACTGGGTACCTGCTCAACACATATACATCCTTAACTTCCTTACCTTTGTCACTATAAATGTGCATTACAAATAACATACACCCTTTCCTGCAACTACGCTTTACTTGCATCTATCACCATCCTAACTGATGTGGCTTTCTTCTTTCCCTGTAAGACTCTTGGTTCTCCATTGTCATTAACACACTCAATGGCTTTGTCATAACAATTCACCTTGGTTCTGTGAAGATACAATCAATCCATGCCCAACAACATATTGTATGATCCCAACGGTAATACTTTCAAATGTGATGTAGTAGGCATACCATTCAAATCAAATGCACAAGCTCTTACCCAATGGTGAACTCGCTTCTTGGTCCCAGTAGACAACTGCACTAACCAAGATTTTGCATTCCCAACACACAACCCATCCAATATGAGGGGTGAACTGGACTTTGATACCACTCTATAACACCCTCCTCCCACATATACACAAGCAACCGGCCAGTCGGGGTAAACATGCGACGAGAGGCCACTATGATATGACTCGACCTCCTAAGTCATGTTAAGGAAGCAGAGTTGATGGAAACACACCATACGGACATTCAACATCAGCATTAGAACCCTCAGGAACCAATCCAACCTTTCTGCCAACCAGCCCCTGGGTCCCACTGAGCTTTTGGATCACTTGACCTCTGGACACTCTCATGCTATCGACATGCCAGCGTCCAGGGACCACTAGAATCTCCCACAGGCCTACAAGCCAACATCTAGGGACTTTTTTGCATAGCTTTGTGCCATCGCCCCTAGGATTTGAGCCACTTTTTCAGGCCCAGATCACTGCCCAGAATAGAATGACATCTTTAGAACATTAAGATAATAAGGAAACGATAGTATAAATTCAATAACTTGAATAAGACCTTGACTGGACCTCTACTAGCCATGACAAGAATTTCGTCAAACATATCACTAATATGTAATCTACATGTGTAAATAAATCTGAGCATAGGGATCTCATACTTAGCTGAGAGTCACTAAGAGACATTGATGCCTCAACACATTGATTTCCATTTCATCCATTAGGTCATATATACATTATTCATTCATTTACAAGTAAAAACACGATGAGATCCATACATAGCTACTGTCATAAAACATATATATAACCAGCATAATAGCAACAGAAATACCAATAAAATCACAACCATATGACCCACATATAAACCATTATAACACTCATAGAAATACAAGGAGAAATAACCTCATATTGATGATGTAAAATCCAAACCCAGAATGGGACTTCCATGTTCCACCCAACCATAGAATGGCTTAGCCAAATCTCTCTTCAACCATTCACCCTCGTGCCATATTCCAAGCATGAATGTGGAATCTCATAGAACACATCAATCCAAAACCATCAAGGGCTTCCAAATGCCATCTACCTTAACCCATCAAACAGTGATTCCACCTCACGGTTGTACATCTATAAACCATCACCGGATTGGTCTTTGTCCAAGCCTTCCAAGGCTTCCAGAGCGTTTGTTCCAACCAAGGCTTCTAGGACTAGTAACTCAACCCACAACTGTCGTCAGATTCTAGAGCGTTTGTCCAACCAGGGCTTCCAAGACTAGTAACTCAACCCACCAAGGGTTTCCAGAGTGTTGTCCAACCAAGGCTTCCAGTACTAGTAACTCAACCCAAGCTGTTACAGGGCTTCCAAAGTGTTTGTCCAACCAGGGTTTCTAGGAACTAATTGTTACAGGAATAAGTACCCTAGGGCTTTGGGTTGGAAGCCCAATAGAGCAAGAGCAAACTACAGTAACAAACACTCATACAACTCAAGAAAAATGCTTATATAAACAAACTAAGTGAGAGCGACCATACCCGGATGTCCTTCTTTTGGGTAGATCCTGCAGGGTTCAGACCCTCTGCAACTCCTGATGTTCTCTAAACCTAAAAACCACTCAATTTGAACATACATAGTAGTATAGAGATAAAGCATTTCAATGAAACTAACTTTGTATCATATAAGCAGATGATTAGTTATACATCAAAATAACATTCATATATGAATTACAACACTATCTGATGCATAAACACAATTAATCTCAGAAATAAGACAAAGCTTCTTTTATTGTACAAAGCTATAACTAACACGGAGAGAAATCACGTGAGTCTTCTTCTTCTGGCTCCAAGCGGAATCATCCTCCGGATCCGTCTAGTCCCAGTCTTCAACAACCTCCTTCCATAACCAATACCATGATATCTCAAGCAAGAGGGAGAATATCTATAATCAAGGAAACAAGGGTTTCCTGAAAACTTGGGGAAGTGCATGAAGCACAGGGATACTTCAGACTCAGTCAGGGATAATCTCAATATAATAACTCTATCTCTTCTCCTCCTTAAGGCCTTCCCATAGAAGTCTATTTATATTTCTCCCAATTAGTTTTTTATTTGGGAAACAGTTGGGCCACAGGCACTAGGAGGTAATCAACAGGTAAAACCTGTGAACTCCACCCACAATTAAGGAAATTTAATTTTTTTAAGTGTTTTAACACATATACACGGGTTGGGTATTGACTAACCCACGTGTACACGCTTTTATCTCAGGGCAAAGTAGCGTACAAGGAATAAAACACTATTTTTAATATATTTGGACCAAGTCTGGAAGGAGGGGTTGCCCTAGGCCATAACCAAGCATCACAAATACCAAGGGTGGTAAATGGTGTTATAACAGATGCCCCCAATATATGAGGTCAGAAGGGGTACATGATGGCCAAAATGTATTAAGTATATGGAAAGAACCCTACTGAGACTAAGAAGGACTTCACCAGAATTCAGCCTGCCAAGCCATCAAAAGAGATCAAAAAGAAACTGTTGTCTGAGGCAGGCATACCCATGCTCAAAGAAAGTAAAACATGTCCACATATCAAGTACAAGCGGATCCAATATGTATACAAGTACAAATAACTGAAAGTACATAATGGATCATCTGATCGTGATAAAAAAAAGTACATGTCTGAATATCACATATAAGAAGATGACCAATGAAGCTAAAGGATGAAGCTGATCACTGATGTCAAAAACTGATCCCAATAGTACCAAATGAACATGATTGAATAAAATGATACGACATCGCAACTCGGATGCCAGCATATAAGATGTTGCTGTGTAGAACTGCAACATATACGGTGGATGGTGTCAAATAGCAGCAACAAGAGCAACTAACAAGTGAACCAAGACATGTTGAAACAACCCGAGGTCTTCACCGACTGTCGTGGTACATTTCTACACAATGGGAATAAATGATCTGAGGTCAACCACGCGAGAAATCATTTGATTACTGATCATTGATGTATACCGTTAACAAACATGAGACTACTCACTGATAATGAAAATGAGAGTCAAGGTACCCAGTACAATATAACAAGTGCGAATAAATGAGTTGAAGTTGAACACTTGGAAGAATCTATCAATCAGGGGACAATGATGGTTTCCTACTGACGATAGCGAAGGAATCTGCCACTGATGACTGCAAACCCCAAGGTACTGCCAAATGGACTCTAAATCTTTGTCCCAGAGCAAATGACCTATAGTTAATAGGAAAAGATCCGCTAGAAGGAAGGCATTAAGGCATCCTTCATCAATCTAGCGTGAGTGTAACCCGCAGGCCAATAATGTGGAAGGAATCAGACGAAAAAGATGTAGTAACCCAATCGAAGCACGTTTCCGGCGTACACAAGATGTAGCTAGTGCACAATAGAAACCCTCTAAACCAACCAATAATGAAAGCTGACACAGAGGCAAAGAATCCACCAATAGGGTCAAATGGAAACCCAGGCACTGCACGAATCCCAATGTGTGATAATGAAAGTTGATGTTGAACACAAGGGAAACCACTCAATAAAAGACCAATAATACTAATCAATGCTGAGCACAGGTGACCTATCCATAATGAAAATAGGGCCAGGGTGCGGCTCTAGGCCTGCCCTCAGAGCAATATGTCATCGTCGATAAGGACAGGACCCGCTAGCAAGAAGTCAATGGAGACCTTCTTAAACCAGCACGAGCAAAGGACCAATATAACTGACGTGATGACAAACATGACACTGACAACCAGGGATGGTTGACTGAAAAATAGGTCAAGAGACACCGTAGAGAGGCCGACTCAGGCTTACTTCCCTTGAAAAAAAGCATGACTCAATGATGACTATATGGCAGCATATGATAACTTTGTAAAAGTTCGTCATGCAGGAGGCACAAGCAAACTCTCCATATGATTAGAAGATGTAACCAATTAGAGGAGAACTGACTCAATAACAAGGTTAAGGCATACCTAAGTCAAACTAAATCCCGCCCAAAATGGAGGAGAGACTTTCTTTTGAGTGCTTTGTTCAAGGGCGACACGACTGACTCTAGCTACCAACAAAATATGGAAATGTTGTCCCATTCTCGCTCTTTTTGGAATATATATCTATA
>APFE030161492.1:15529-33296 GCA_000404065.3 Pinus taeda
ATATATTTTGTCTTTTTCTTTGAGCTGGAAAAAGAATAAAAGAATGTTATAATACAGTGGAAAGAACGAGTGTCAAAGAAACATATGATCTAGTTCCTGGGATGGGAACAATCCTATGATCAATGCAGGGAGGCGAAACTGGTCAAGGACACTCAAAGGGATGTTCCTTCCACGGGTCAAAGGATGCGTCAAGTTGTAGAATCTAAGTGATTTCATGGTTGATTTTGTAGAAGACATGGTCAAATATGTGGCTTAAACACGAGTCCAAGTGAAGCCGACTTAAGGCCAAAAGGTGAAAATAGTCAAAATGCAATGCAACAGTACAACTCAACACAAAGGAGCCTCTACGGTATAAGGCTAGAAATAAGCGTAGAAGAAAGGAGAATTTGTCTTCAATGCACAAGTCATGGCGGGACTAAAGAGGACTCCCGAGCCTACTCAGTACAACAACATGGGCAACCAATGTCAGCGAGGTTCTAACTAAGATGCCCATGTAAAGGATGGCTCTACCATCGCATCATGATTTAAAAATCGGCGAGTGAACATGGTTTGCTAACCAATACACGATGGGTCGACCCTATGGCTAATGTATCACTAAACGAAGGCTAGTATGCAAGATGTAATGAAAAATGGTTTTCCTAACCTATATGCCGGTGAGTGAACGATACCTGCCATGACGGGTCAGCGGTCATGGGACCAAAATAACATCTCGAAGAAGTCTCCAAAATATCCTGAAAAATAACCCATTCTCGACAATCCAAGCCCACAAGTCAAAAAATTCATGAGACAAAAATCAATTTTTAAAAAAATATTTGCAATTTCAAAGTTATATAATGACTTTTGGGCTCACAGTTTTTTTATTTCTGTTTGGAGCAAAGAGTTGTGGATCAAAAAGGAGCAAACTTGCCTCTAAACAATTGAACTACTCAAATCGCACCAAAGTTATCAGGTAACCCTCAAATCATGCTTGTAATAGTTTGTGATAGTTTTTTGAAGTTTTCATCAAGTTTTGACAATAGGAATTTATGCTAAAAAATCCAACTCTACATACACACGGGTTGGATGTGATCAACCCGCGTATATGACGACCCTACATGCGACTGTGTGTAAAGGGAACCCGCATATATGCGAGTTAAAGTTTTAAACACAAAAACTAACGATTGAAACTCAATTTTTTTCAGGATGACCATCACATGGAGAGAGAGAGAGAGCACACCACAATTGACAATGAGATAATGAATGACAAACATGCACTAGATGCATTGAGAGGGTGTGGCTTATTGAAAATTTTCAAAATGCCAAACATGAAAGCCAACACACCCCTACTCGAACTGCTGATCCACTACTGGAGTGCAGAGGATGATGCCTTCATAATAGATCAGATGCCTTTACGGATTGAGGTTTGAAGACATCTACTTTATTACAGGTCTCTCCCAAAGAGGGGAGGTTGTGCATTCGACTGGCAGGACAAGAGGTAGTCTTTCAGTAGAAGACTATGTACATATATACTGTCTTGGACACCTAGAAAAGATTGGAAGTCAGATTCCAATAAAACACGTGGAAAGTTTAACTCTGAGGATTCTGCTATTTCCCATTACGAGGGTAAATGGATCAGCTTCACTGCGTCAGGCTTCACGAGTGTCCATGATCCTGGCAGTGGAATGCCTTACCATGGTTTTCGACTGGTGCACGCCTCTTCTGACCAACATGAAGAGCCAATTGACCTCTATTCAGAAGGGTTAGACAAAGAACTTTGGATATGGGACTATCTTATGCTCATTCTTCTTCGAGAAGGTACCTGGGCTATGTCCCAGAGTATTTGTCTCCATCAGCAGCCCTCAAGATCCTCGAATGGGTAGATGGGCTGACTTGATGAAACGCCTTGGAGGCGGGGACGTGCCTAGGATGACTTTCGATGATGAGTTTTTTGCCTGGTGGGACCAACATATCATCGCAGTCGATGACTACTCGTATGCTGGTATGGATTTCCGAGGAGATCCAGACTTGGTGTTGCCACCAAACACAACATGGGGAGACATAGGTAACAATTTTTTAAGTTTTTGTAAATTTTTAAGATTTTTTTTTCTTCTTTTGTTAAATATGAAATGAACTTAGAAATATTTTTGACGAGACAACATATTGATAAAAATGACCATGTTCCAGATGTGGGTCCAGTGAGACCAAATGGATTTCCGAGGCACAGGCATTGCAAAAGAGGTGCCGAAGAGGCAATAGCTGAAACAGAGAGAGCCCTATATGCAGTTCAGAGAAACTTGGTGAGGCTTACTCAGCAGGTACCTATGATAGCCATAGAGGATCTACTTGAGGAGATGCAGCGCCGCGTGGTAGGGGTACCACGGGATTGGGTTCACATACTTCAGCATGTAGCCAATGCAGTAGTTAACTTTTTAGCCGCTCGTCTTGAGCCGGGTTGATAGATAGACTGGACATGATTATGGGCATGAACCCAAATTTTGAGGGCGTTTTGTCCCAATTTTGTATATTTTGAACACTTTATCTATATACAGGCGATTTTATGATATATATACAGATTCAAATTTTTTATGTTTGCTTAATTTGATGAATGATTAATATGCCAATCTAATGCTTGATTAGCAATAGAGTCTGCTAATGAATTCCCGGATTATGGAATGCGAACATATGTAATATAAACAAATGATCGCTACAACACTCTCACTCTAGAAAATTGGCGATATAAATAAGGATCACGAACCTGATAAATGTTATTTAATTTTGACACTACCATCTCTGAGTCAAGATAAACTACCAACGAATCAATCCCATAAGAAATTGCTTTGGATAGTAAATTAATAACGAAAATATATTCGGCAATGTTATTCGAAGCAGGACCAATACATACTCCCCTCGACACCATCAATTGGCCAGATGGATAATAAATCACCCAAGCTGCGGAAGAAAGATTCTAAGTGTGCCTACTAGCACCATCGGTGAATCCAAAATATATCATATCATCCATCAACGCCTGGCAAATAAGATAAAAAAATGTTGATATCACAAAATGTCTGAAAAATATGTACAAAAATATAATATATACAAACAAGCAATTGCTCGAGCGGAACCTAAGCAAAATACTTCTTAAGGTAGAGCCCATTTTGGGGCTTTGCCATCGTGTTCCCTTCAAAATCAACTAATTCATAAGCCCCTTTTCCCAAAACTCACTTTACTATAAAGGGACCATACCACATAGACTTGAATTTGCCTGCCCACAGGGTGTCTTTATCTTGGTCATAGAATAAGACACGGTCGCCTTCAGAAAAGACTCGAGGACGGACAACTTTATCATACTGAGTTTTAACCCTTTTCTTATGGGCCTCATTTATTGTGGCGGCGTCTCGACGTTTCTCATTGAGATGTTCCAAATGAACGAGGCATTCTTTGAGACTAGACGTCTCTGGAAGAAGTTCTATAGCTAGCTTAAGGGACGGAATTTCACATTCAATAGGAAAAATAGATTCCAAATCGTAAACTTATTGAAAAGTAGTAAAACCGGTGGCAGTCTTTACCGAGGTTCGGTATGCCCAGAGAGCCGGGTACAACATGATGTGCCAATTGGAGTGATTTTTGTCAATTGTCCTTTGCAGGATAGCCGTAAGGGACTTATTCACAGCTTCGACTTGCCCATTGGCCTGAGGATAATATGGAGACGAATGCTCCTGTCGGAAGCCCAACTTGAGAGCCAATTCGGTCATCAGTGGATTCTGGAAGTGACTGCCATGGTCAGTGACAATCTCTCTCAGGATACCAAATTGTGAAATAACCTGGTTGAAGAGGACCAAGGTTGTTGTTTCACTATCATTTTTGTCAGTAGGCATGGCCTCAGCCCACTTTGTAAAGTAGTTTACGACCATAATGATGTATTTGTGACTTGCCGCCGAAGGCGGATTACAAGTAGTGAAGTCAATGCCACACTTTGTAAATGGACCAATAGTGACAACAAGAAAAAGTGGAGCTGGATGCGTGTGCATTTTTCGAGTATATATTTGACAAGGGTGGCAACGTTTGACCGCTTCAATACAATATTTGAAAATTTAAGGCCAAGAGTAGCCGGCATGCAAAATTTTCTTGGCTGTTGCAAGCCCTGGTAGATGACTGCCACAAGCTCCACTGTGGCAATCATTAAGTACAGACTCTGCTTCCTTCAAAGTTAAGCAACGCCTAAGGATTGAATCAACCCCTCTGCAATATAATGTATCACCAATGATAACATAGTTTTTGGCAAGGTGACGTAACTTTCGACGCTCATCCTTGGAGGAAGCAGGTGGGAACTTCGAAGTCTGGAGATATATGATGATATCTCCATACGAAGGATCTTGTGAAGAAATGAGGAATAAATGTTCGTCAGGGAAATTTTCCTCATAAACAATGTCTTCCTCACAAGGCAGCTCAGAAATTAATTTCGCAAAAACCAATGACTTCTTAGACTTGGCTGACAAGAACTCGAGATCAAATTCTTGCAAAATAACAATCCATCGATTGTATTTGCCCCCAATCACTCGCCTACTAAGGACAATCTAAAAAGGATTGACAACCACTAAGACTAACGTTTTGCGTAGTGGAATATAATGACGAAGTCGTTGAACAACATGGACAATTGCCAAGGCCAATTTCTCGATAGGATAATAGCGTAGTTTAGGACCTACTAAGCCTCGACTCAAGTAGTAGATTACATTCTCAGTGAGAGCATCATCCTCCTAAGCCAGAACCATACCTATGGTTGATTCTGCCGCAGCGAGATACAAAAGGAAATATCTGCCATAATCTGGTGGACTCAACAATGGAGCAGAGATTAATGCTTGCTTCAAGGCATCAAAAGATCGTTGTGCTAAGTCGTCCCATAAAAATGGAACTCCTTTCTTAAGCAAATGCATAAATCCTTTGGTAATCTCGGCGTAATTTTCTATGAATCTTCTCAACAAATTTACCTTACCTTGGAGACTTTGAAGTTGATGAATGGAAGACGGGGGAGGCAACTGAATTATTGCCTCAACCTTGAAAGGATCTACTCAAATCCCTTTAATCGATATGATGAATGCTAACAACCGACTAGATGTGACCGCAAAAGCACACTTATTTGGATTCAACCGGATTTTATAAAAACGACATCTCTCAAAAACTAACCGAAGGTGGCTAGGATGATCGATTCTCTTTCGAGAATGAGCAACTAAGTGATCCTAGTATGCTTTGATAACATGTTTGATGTCGTGAAAAGCATAAGACATGGCCTGCTGAAACATGGCTCCAACATTTTTAAGACCAAAAGGCATCTTCTTGTATGCAAACATGCCCCAGGGACAAATAAAAGTTGTCTTATGCTGGTCCTCTAGACAGATAGTAATTTGATTGTAACCTGATAATCCATCCATGAACGAAAAAATTTCATTACCCGCACATTCATCAACAGTTTGATCAATAAAAGGCATGGTGTAATTGTCTTTTAGACAAGCTTTATTCAAATCCCTAAAGTCGATGCAGACTCGGATCGTTCCTTTCTTTTTATCTATGGGACTGGATTGGAAACCCAATCCATTGGAGGAACGGGGTATATGAAACCCACCTTAAGCAACTTTTCGACTTCAGCTTTAATAGCTGCTTTCCAAGGATTGACCGGTCGAAGCTTCTGACGAATAGGTTTGGCGTTTTCGTACATCTTGATCTCATGCTGGACTATAGATGGATCAATTCCAGGCATTTCCTCATAAGACCAAGCGAATACATTTCGAAACTCTTTAAAGAGGTCGGTGTAAATTTGAATCTCTTTAAGGGAACAATTGGCTCCGATGAAGACATTTTCTATAACGTTAGGATTCCTAGAGATGTTTATAGGTACAATTTTTGAGATAACCAACATATTACCTTCGACAAATAATTGTGCTAGAGCCAAAGGGTTTGAAACTGTACAAACATCGCTAGTAAGCAGATTGGAGAACCTGGATTCAACTTCATGCAATGGAGGAAGAAACTATGAACGATGATGTAAATCTTCCCACTGTTGATCTACACCCATCATTGCTTCTAAAATTGCTTCTTCAGATGGTAAAACCGTATCTAAGCAATCCAGAGCAGAAGTAGAGTCAAGGGTCCAAGCTGGAGCCACATCACCATCTAACTCCTCCTCTGAAAAAGGAGTGGGATGGTTGTTTGTAGAGTTCATGATAGATTGATAGCTAAGTTCTGCTGCAAAAATGGGAAATGCCATTCCACCAACCTGCCCTCTATCTAATGTGGTTGTAGATGAAGGTAAGGTCCAAGGGTCTGAAAAATAATGAGTTCGAAAGAACTCTTTCTGTGAAGGCCCCTTGGAGGATGAAATTGCATTACTTCCAACTGTAGGAGGGGGAAGTTCAAATATACCCATTAACTAAGAGTACATCCCAACTCCTAAATTCGCAATAGGTTGATGGGGGTTATCCACCAACGGAATGGTAGAATCCGAAGTTGCATGGGAGTCACCTGGAGAATAATCTAACTGGTCAATTTTAACGATTCTCCCCTCATGAGGAAAACAGAGGATGTAGAATAAAGATGAAATTATGGTGTCCATCTCGTAAATCCAATTCCTTCCTGAGAGGAGGTTGTAATCCAGGTTGGCATGAACGATTTCCACCTCAATATTAACAACCTTTCCTCCAACAAATATAGGAAAGGGTGGGATAATTCCATGTGGCCTATGAGAATGTCCATCAAATGCTTTCAAGAGAGTCGATGAAGGAACAACTGAAGGTGATCCAATGGCCTTCCAACATGACATAGACATTATGCATGTGGAAGCTCCCTCATCTATAACTGTCCGAAAAATATTGGTCTTTCGGTAAGTGGACTTTATCTGGGAAGCCATAGGGTGAGGAGGTCTCTTTTTGACATTCAACATATCAAAAGTGAGCACTAAAGAATTCTTTGGATCCACTACACTGATTGTCGAAAGCAAAGCACTTCTCTGAGCAAGACACGACTGGAGTACCCCTAATGCAGACATAGCATAAGGACTTTGAGCCATATATTCTACAATCGAGTAGTTCTGGGTTGCCCTAGCATTAAGGTTAATAGTTGAGCACTTTGCGAAACCTTTTGGTATCTGAGGTATAGACTCAGAAGAGGGTCGCTCAATATGAAGTGGGTCTATGGTTTCGAGAACAAATTTATCCTTAGATGTTTCTGTTTCACCATAATCGCGTGCTCGTGTAGCAATATCGACATGAGAGTTCATCATATAAACATTTGAGGAATTTTCCCCTTCCTGGTTGTCCCCTGTGGAGGTACCATCGTTCGAGTTCGCGCCAGCAAGTAATTGCTACCCTTAGGGAAAAGGGTTAGTCAAGACATCTTGGGAGCTAGAGGAACCTTGCTGCACTAACAAGCACTGAGCATCTTGAATCTTAGGGTAGAGGTGAGTCAAATGATCTCCATTGCATAATTTACATGGAAATTTAACCTTTTTCTTTGACTCTTTTCTATCCTCACTGACACCGTTGTCGGGCTTGTTCGTATTGCCCTTCCCTTCCTGGTTCTTCTTCTTACCTCATCCCTTCCTCTTCACATCAGATTGTTGATTTCCTTTGGTGTTAGAGGCCTAGACGACATTTATAGAGATAGGTTGGGAAGGCGAAGGTGTAGACGATGTTGCCTGGTTAGAAGAAGCAGTTTGTAGAGACAACTGGTGCAATTGGTTCAAAAGGTCCACCGTATTCGCGTCAATTGATCCAACTATACCATCGGCATGAGGGCTTGGCTTCAGTTTGGCTAAATCAACCTTAGATCTAGGAGCATCAGGTAGGATTTTCTGAAGAGTCCCAGACTAAGAATATATCAGTTCTAATTGTTGGGCTCGAAGAATGGCTCGCTCTTCCGAATAAATACCGGAAAGAGAAACATCCTTTGAGATCTCAGGTTGTAATGGTTTGAGAAACCATTCGAGAAGGAACTCTGGCGGAATTTTGGCTTTGATAAGCCTTTTTCTCCTTCTCGATTCCTGGATATGATCTGAAATGTGAGTTGTCGTGTCTTGCTGAAAGTTGGCCAGAAGTTCAGTTTCGACTTCATAGTGGACAGACAATTGAAAATGGTTTAAGAAAATATTAGCCAAATCAACGAAAGAAGTATAGGTTCTCCCTGGAAACTCTATTTAGCATTTGGCCACATTTTCGGTTAGGGTGCGCTGAAATAACCTCAACTTGATCGAATCATCTATCAGGGAGTTGGATGAGCACCATAAGTGAAATGTGGTCACATGGTCCCCCGGGTCTTCACCACTCTTCCCTTCGAACTTTGGAATATTCGATGGAACTTTAGTTGGGACCAGAGGCCAAGCCGGATTGTACCTAATTAGATCATTCATCAATTTAGTTAAGTCTGGCAAATTAAGCGTGGTCAGAAAAGGAAGTTGTGGAGGACCTTGGGAATTCCATCTAGAACGGGCGAGGTTCCCAAAGGTATGAAAAGAATGACCTGGATTTTGAAAGGCACCAGGTTTCTCAAAGTAACTCATAGAGCCTACTGAATCAAAAGGTGATCCTTGTGGTCCAGCAAAATTCGGACTTTGACCAACTCCTGCCGAAAATCCTCTGTAACTAATGAAGTTACCCCCCAACGAAGTATTGAAAGGAGCTGACAGCCCCTGATAAGGGTTCCATGCATTAGCAAAGGGTGGAAAACTTTGAAATGAATTCACTGAAGAATACGACATATTCCCTTGTTGACCGAAATTGATTCCCAGCTCCTATCCCACTAACCACAGGGTTTGTCCAACTTTGGAGGGGGTTACTACCTTGACTTGTAAAAGGAAAAGGAATTGACCCTACCGTTGGATTCGAATGTGGTATATGACCACTTCCAAATGGGAAACCCTAAAAGGAAGCCGATCCACTCATCATGGATGTAGAGGTAGTTGATGGTATGCTCAAAGGGACCAAAGGAATACTTTGAGATGACATTCCAAAAGGGAAGAATCCAAAACTGGATGCAGTATCTTGAGAACTTCCACTCGTCGACAGAATGGAAGTAAACCCAAATATAGTTGTGCTGGGAGTGTTAGAAGGGATGGAAATAGTTCCTCCCCCTTGTATAGATATGGGAGTCTGCATGCTCGCAACACTCGTCGTGGATGCCATGCTTCCAGCAGTGGTCATGGAAGGGATAGATGTATGTAAACCGGTCTCGAAGGCCTGTGAGTCGGAGTTCCAACGTATAACAAAACGTCTGGATGATCAGGAGGGAGAGGATAATTCAGAGTCGCAACTGACTATGAAAGCTCTTCTACTTCAATACTATCTTCCAACTAGAAGAGTACTCGATAAAGAATTGGTGTGTTCCTCTCTAACTCTGTACTGGTAATAGGTCTATCTTGTGAACTAATGCCGCCAAGTGGAGGATCAATATCCAATGCGCTTGTTACCACTGGTTGGAAACCACAGGCAGAATCACTCCTATGCCTTCTAGGAGAAAGCTCTGGACTCGTAGGTGAAATCCCACGAAGTCTCTGAGACCGTCCAGATGGTCGGTCAGCCACTTTGAATTATTTAAAAGATCTACATAAAGACTCAAGAAAATTATAAAGTTAGGCTGACTTGGAGCACAAAACACTCACTAAAATGTCCCTAAAGATATCAACAATCGAACAACTCTCTAGTATTTCCGCTCTGAGTGATTAGGACCAAACACCAAAATACAAGAAAGTTAATAATAAGGGCATCCCGAAAATAGACAGGGGTAATTACGCCCTAGGTCTACTAGCGAAGGTGTCAGAGGTAGTTACGCTGACCTCCAGACAACAGCCTTTTCCGGTGCAAGCCCCCAAGCTTCGCAAGGGTGCCATCTAGAAGTACTACTGAACGTGATGCAACGTCAACCTCAAGTTCCACGGGATTCCCCTCGACAGCCACCTGTGTGATTCCTATGATAGGAAGCTATGGTCACCAACTCGTATCAGAAGCTGGGCGGAACAGTCGTGAGGTAGGATTTGACAAGTAAGAGAGGGGGTATCTCTTATCCTTATCTTCACTAACACTCGTTCTTTACTCCCAATCACAGAGCTTTCCCGATCTCCCTAATGCTATTGGATTTCGCTCTTTAATCAAACTTCTAAATTTTGTAATTTAGAGCGGCCTTGGAGAGTTAACTCTCCTTTCACCTAATCCAAGGCCCTAATAAACCTAAACTTGTTGGTGTATTCTGATGACAATACAAAAGTTCTAGTTTATTTTAATTAAGCGCTGGTTTTAATGGCTATTCTTTTAAGTCAAGGGTATAGATGGAAGTGAAACCAATGGTGTTTGTATGACACAAAAGAAACCAATGAAAAACTAACTACATGAATGCAATCATTTGTTCTTTGATGAAAAGAGATATGTACGTGGGTTTTTTTTTTTTTTTGAAACACACTTCACACATACAAAAACTAAAAAGACTATTGATGCTTTAATAATGCAAACTATCCTAATGCAAGGTGTAATGAAGATGCAAGATCCTAAATTACTCTAAAAAGAACGAAAGCAATTGTTTATAACTATTAATAATCCAACTTAAGTATTGAAAAGAATACAAATTTTGAATACGAAATTCTCTCCAAACAAGAAGGACAAATCCCTAAAGATCAAAATTCACTTTCAAAAATCAAAAGAAACCAAAATCAAACTTGGCAAAAGAAAGCAAAAACAATGTTTTTTGAGATCTTTTATTTTTCAAGAGACAATCAAAGCAACCTTTTGAAAGCACTCTAAATGCTACTAAAAATCAAAGACCAAAAAAAGAGCACAAGGAGTCTTTGTAAGTTACAAATTCGACAACGAATGAAAACTTCAACAAAAAGGCTTCAACTTGTACAAAACGACCCAAACAGCAGCAAAGAGCTTGACAAACTAACCAAGAAGTCAGGAAAGAAATACTTTCAAATTCGTCAAGAAGACTTCCAAAAAGAAAGAAAAGCTATAAGGCCACAAAATGATAGAAAGAAAAGCAAGTAGACCAAAAACCGATCTTGACAATGAGATTGAAAACAATCTCCTGTTCTAGAGGGGCAGAGAGATTTATAAAAAACGATGCAAAAAATGGTATACACGATTGTGTTCAAGCACAGAGGCGTGTACATGCGCTTCTAATAAAGGAAACTCGCGTATACGCAGGTTCACTTCACAGAAACAAGCGTGTGTACGCTACTGTAAACAGAGTAAAGTGTGTACGCTACTGTAAACAGAGTAAAGTGTGTATACAAAGCTTTGCAAGGAAAATAAAAAACAAAGCCAGATCAAAAAGATCATACTTAAGGTCTGAGACTCTATTGGACCAAATAAGATTGTAACAACAAGCAAACCAAAGACTGAGCCCTTATTGACACTGAACAACCCAAACTAGGAATAACAAGATTATTATCCCTAGTGGAGTCGTCGATTCTGTTACATGAATAAGTACCCTAGGGCTTTGGGTTGGAATCCTAACAGAGCAAGAGCAAACTACAGTAAGAAACACTCATACAACTCAGGCAAAATGCTTATATAAACAAACTATGTGAGAGCAACCATACCCGGATGTCTATCGTTTCGATAGATCCTGCAGGGTTCAGACCCTCTGCAACTCTTGATGTTCTCCAGACCTGAAAATCACTCAGTTCGAACATACATAACAGTATAGAGACAAATCATTTTAATGAAACTAACTTTGTATCATATAAGCATATGATTAGTTGTACATCAAAATAACATTCATATATGAATTACAACACTATCTAATGCATAAACACAATTAATCTCGGAAACAAGACAATGCTTCTTTTTATTGTAGAAAGCTATAACTAACATGGAGAGAATTCACCTGAGTCTTCTTCTTTGGGCTCCAAGAGGAACTGTCCTCCGGATCCGTCCAGTCCCAGTCTTCAACAACCTCCTTCCATAACCAATACCATGATATCTCAAGCAAGAGGGAGAATATCTATAATCAAGGAAACAAGGGTTTCCTGAAACTTGGGGAAGTGCATGAAGCACAAGGATACTTCAAACTCAGTTAGGGATAATCTCAGTATAATAAATTTATTCCTTCTCCTCCTTAAGGCCTTCCCATAGAAGTCTATTTATACTTCTCCCAATTAGTTTTTTAGTTGGGAAACAGTTGGGCCACAAGCATTAGGAGGTAATCAACAGGTAAAACCCACGAACTTCGCCCACAATTAAGGAAATTTAATTTTTTTAAGTGTTTTAACACATATGCGCGGGTTGGGTATTGACTAACCCGCGTGTACACGCTTTTATCTCAGGGAAAAGTAGTGTATAGGGAATAAAGCACTATTTTTAAAATATTTGGACCAAGTCTGGAAGGAGGGGTTGCCCTAGGCCATATACCAAGCATCACAAATACCAAGGGTGGTAAATGGTGCTATAACACTAATAACTCAACCCAAGCTAAGGAAACATGATAACCAACCAAAACAAATAAGGAAATAAACACAAAACACCGTGGCTATCTAGGAAATGGCAAGGCTAGGCAATCCACTATCAATCTAGGCAATCCTCCATGCCAGTAACAGATCATGACCAATAATCCACATGCATATTCCATGCATGCCAAAACTAGTGAGGAAAACATAAATGAAACTTGGTACTTGTAAGAAAAATCTGATGTAGTTGTTGATCCTGATGTCCTCTTGCGCTTTCCTGCTATTCCTTTGCCTTCTTGCTTCAAAACTCCAAGTATGCCACACCCTCCAGGAGTGCTCCAAGAAAACTCTAAGTGAGAGAGAGAGATGATAATGAGAGAGGTCCAAAACTGAACTAACTAAAGGTTACCAACTGATCCTCAGAATCCTTTTTATGAACGAGGTCTTTATTTTCTTCATTTTCCTGCTCACATGCAACTTGTGACCTTTCACCTCCCTTTTCTCCTAATTTCCATTATTTTCATAAATAAATGCGCCAAAAATGCAAATTTTCGTTTCCAAAGCCTTAGCAATTACCTTTGCCAATTACCTTAGCCATTGCCTTTGCTAATTTCCTTAGTCATTTATAACCAAATGAACACCCACATTAGGATCTCTTGCCAAAATTCAACTTGGAATAAGTGTCCCATCAACCGTGTTTATTATTTTGCCTTTATTAACTTTTATTACACGGAATTTTCACCAGCGTTGTTACAATGAGGAGGAGTTAAAAGAGGTGGATTATTTTCTTTCAAAGAAAGATACCCCTCTTCAAGGTTTGGTCTCTAGAAAGTGGGTAAAGACTCCAAAAACTCATGAATGTTTTCCATCTCAAATAGTTGGGGGATCTTTTCTGAAGGGGAAAAAGATCATTCCAAAGAATAAGGAAGTTTAATACACATATATTATTAGTTCCATGTACTCATCAAATGAAGACTTTATTCACATTGAAGTAAAATATACTACATGAGAGAAATTAAGGAAAATGGCATCGTGATGGAGGATGAGGGAGTAGAAGGGTTTATAGGCATGCATTAGAATGAACACGATGTCGGTATTGAAAGGGAATATTATCTCTTCTAAGCAAAGAAACACATTGACAAAGATTTTTTAGGTAGTAAATAAATTACTCTTCAAGGGGCCCCATAAAGTGGACAAAGCCTAGTCCAAGGGTTCAAAATGATTGTTCTCTCTTATAAAATAACAGGGCCAAGGAGTGGTTAGAAAAGAAACTCCTTGAAAAGAATAGTTGAAACAGATAACTCAAAGGTGATGTTGATTCATAAAACAATCATGAAGGCCTATAAGGTAAAATACCTATAAATGTCTACCCTTCCTCACTAGAGCTTTGAATCTCTTAATGTCAAGAGGAAATTTTAGTGTTTTATGGTGGGATGGTATAAGACCCTCCTCTTTTAGAGTGTAATCTTTTTTAAAAATGACAATTTTCTAGAGTTTTTTCCCTGGATCTAGATTCAAGTTACATTATTTTTTTATGTCTATGGTCCTTTCTTAGCATAAGGAAAAGAATTTAGAGTCGTTTTTTAGGAATTTGGAATTAAGGAGGTACAATTTCATTGTGGGAGAAGACATGAATTTACTTGTAAACTATGATGGATATTTTATTGCAGCAGTTTGTCACAATCAATTTTACAATTTCCCGAAATATTTTATTATGGAATTTTTTCCCTTAGATCTGAAATTTATTATTACTATTGTAGTGTTCAAAATTCTAGAGATAACTAACATTGAAATGAAAGAAACAATAAAATGAACACAAGCGGTTACCCAAGAAACCTAATGCAAGAGAAAACCTAGTTAGAAGATTAGGCCTATGATTTACTCTATTTTTCTTAGTTATGAAATGCAAGTACAATGAAAGGGGCACTTACTGTGGAGTTTCCATCGACATTGTAGCATGAATGGATGCTACAAAATCTTCTACCTCCTCTGTTATGCTTTAATATACCACTCCTAGATGCTCTACTCAACTATGGTACACCAACATTACCAAAAAAATGGAACCCTTTCTCTCCCTAGCAACCAATATATAACATAACCTGATAGTCATCTTGGGTTAGGGTTTTTCACATGTTTCAACCCTCAATTAGTGTTAGGGTTCTATATCCTATAGAATCTTCTTAAAAGCCCATACATGACTATCCCCCACGTGCGTAAGTATTTAGAGCTAATATGACATAGTCTGCAAGGTAGGTCAACTTGTAGGAGGCATAACTTTCACACATGAACTTCAATTGAGGTGATTTTTGCATTGTTGGAAATATTACAATGTGTAGAATAACATTGAAGGGGTGGGAGCTAATATCACTAAGTTTTGGTCCAGAAAAGTATCATTTGATACCTCAAACTAGCTCTGAAAGCTTTTAGACTTCAGATTGCTAAGTTGCAACTTGTCCTTCAAATGGGATCCAATTTATTTTCCTAGAAAGGACCAAGATAGATGATAAATCAGATAATGATACATTTTGGATCATACCTCCCCTTAGGGTGGCTTTTGGCCCTCAAAACATTTTACTAAATGATGTGATAAAATTTTCCTCTTCCTTCTCCCTAGAGTACCATTTGGCCTTGCTTGGAAGTTTCCCTTTTAATCGTAACCTCCAGAGTTGATGTTACCCTTATTTTGTAGTTCTAGACTTCTTTTTGAAAACTATATATTATACCAACCTTGCCTAAAATTTTGGTGGATCTGGATTCGATCACTATAGTGTTTTTCATCCATATTGATGCTTTCATAGTGGAAAATCAAAGAAATCATCTTACAAGAGTAGTTTTAGTAGCGGGATGCAGTTTGTAGAATTGGGGTCAAAAACCCTTTATAGCCAGTTTGAGGCCTTTAATGAGATCTTTTTGGGGTAAAACTTTTTCGTGTTGGTGCAGTTCCCCTTAATGTTATTCTACAATTGAAGACCTTTCAAATGGTGCAAGAATCACATTAATTAGAGTTTGAATGCAACAATTGTGCCTCTTGGAAGTTGACCCATTGTGTTTGACCACCATAATTCAAGAGGATGCCACATAAACCCTTATTGCTCATGGAAAATTCCCTAGCCACTTGGGTGCTAAGAAGAAGACTCTAGAAGGGTCGAGTTGTAACCCATATTGAGGGTTGAATGGTTCAAAATTAACCCCTAATTCGCTATTGGGTTGTGATATAACCATGTCACTATGAGGAAAAGGGGTTTGATTCTATTTATTCCATTTTATTCCATAGTAGAACATATTAGATTAGAGTGGAGAGAGAAAGAGAGAGATAGCATAACGGAGAGGGTTTGTGTTCTGTAGCAGCCCATAGGCCACATGTATCACCCCTTCGTATTTTCACCATTTCCATTCAGAGAAAGATAGAGAAAAAAACCTCACCTTCGAGCTAGGTTCTCTCCCGAAAGATTTTCCCAAGTCATATCTTAGTGCTATTGTGGTTTGTGTGTGATTCTATTTTCCACTTTTTTTTATTGCATGCATAAGAAAAAAACATAAAATTAATAATTCTATAAATATATGGAAAATTAACACTCATAATAAAGATTTTGGATTTCAGTATTCATGACAAATTGTCTAGTGGAATATCCATGGTAGTTTACAAATCATATTAGTATCAGAGCAAGTGTTTCTAGGTATTTTGTGGAAACTTGTAGGGGATCCAGATAGGTTTACGAAAAAAATCATAAACCCCGGATATGTTTGATTAATCTATTTTTAATAACCCTCAATATCTAATGGAGGAGATATTTGCAAGGCCAGAAGAGAAGCTTGTAGATATCAACCATAATATGAACCTTATTATGGCAACTCTAGCGAATGAGTTTGGAATAAAAAATACAATTGTTCTAACTCAAAGGTTAGATCAGATGGAAATCGTTGGATCATGAAGAACCAAAGAATGAGTCTAATAAATAACATTAAAAAACAACCCTCATGAACCATTCATAGTCCTTATTCAAAATAGAAATGAAAGTAAACATTAGGTTGTATCAAGGTGAGATCGACCCTTTGAAATTAAATCACAAGTTACAGTAATTATAGGTTTATTTATAGTTCACCACATAGAGCAAGAATAAAAAAATTGGTTTGCTTGTTTGAAATTAGACAACCATGCCCTAACCTTATGGGAAAGCCACATGGAAACGCTAATATCGAAGTGGGATCCTCCAATGACAAAGTGGGATGATTTTAAACTATCACAAAGTCTTTATTCTACCCTATTAAGGATGTAGAGGACTTACAGATCTAATGACATTACTTCATGCAAAGACAATGACTGAGTATACAAGAGTGTACAATAGAAATTTAGGAAGATGGCAATAATGATAGGTATCTATTGCAAGAAGATAGGTGTACTTATAAAGTATCTAGGTGGTCTACACAGCCATCTGTGGAAGAAGTGATACTACTCAAACCTATCAAGGTGGATGAGGCTTGTGTATAGGCATAGTCCTTAGAAAACATATGGAAGAAGAAAGGGTGGTTGAGTAATTCAAAATATAAGGAACACTAGGAAACTTCCATGGAAGTGAAAAATAAATGGAAAGGGGGGGATGACAAGGAGAGAGTAGCCACAACACATTACTGCAAAGATCCCAACAATCATTATAAGAATTGTAACATTGATGGCCACACATAGGAGAAGCATTGTATTACACATAGAACCCAACCCAAACAACCAGAATGAGGATGGCAACAAGAAAATTCTCATGGCCACATATTCGAGAAATCAAGTGGAAAACATCTTGTCACATGGAATGAGTCGATCTTGCGGACAAGATAGACCTTCCTAGAATCTAATGAAGACCTAATGACAAACAAACCAACCAGACACTATCTTTCTCTAAATGCGCTTTATAAATAACGGCAAACAAATGTGTTTAAGGCCTACCTCATGTCCAACGCAAGTTTGGGGATGCCTTTGCTCCTTTGATCCAAGTAAGTTCCTTTGTCGCAAACTTGCAAACACAAACAAGGCAAGCGATTAAATAGCACCTGAGTAACCAGTATTATAAAACATATTTAACATGAAAGTCAAGGAGTCCATGAAACAAATAACATGAGATACTTGTTGAGAAAAATGAGCTTGGTTGTATTAATTCAAAAGAAGAAGAAATTTACAACCTTCGCCTTGACGCTGTACATGCTCCTGCCAGGGTCCAACAAGAAGTCTCCTCTACTTTGACAAGCTTCACTGACTCCCCAATGAAGCCAAAAAGGTATGTGATCTCTCCTCTTAAGCGAAAATAGGAAGTCTTGATTTCACTAGCATTTACCCTCAAAAGTTCAGCTTCTAACCTCCCTAGCCACTGACCCAATGCC
>APFE030161496.1:6616-21096 GCA_000404065.3 Pinus taeda
TTTGTAAAGGGTATGCTCAACAAGAAGGTATAGATTTTGAAGAAACTTTTGCACCTGTTGCTAGACTTGAAGCCATAATAATGTTCCTTGCTCTTTCTAGCTTTCATAAGTTCAAAGTATATCAAATGGATGTGAAATATGCCTTTCTTAATGGAGACCTAGAAGAAGAAGTATATATTGAGCAACCAGATGGATTCATCCTTGGAAATGATCCAAAACTTGTATGCAGACTTAGAAAAGCTCTCTATGGGTATAAAACAAGCTCCAAGGGCCTGGTATTATCGTCTTGACAAATACCTTCATCAACAAGGTTTTTCAAAAGGATCAGCTGATAGCAATCTATATATAAAAATTGACAATGATAAATTGCTAATACTTGTTATGTATGTTGATGATATCATTTTTGGTAGCAATGAAGAAGCCATGAGTCAAAACTTTGCTTTGGTAATGCAGAAAGAATTTGAAATTTCCCTGTTTGGTGAGCTCACATATATTCTTGGTTTACAAGTTCAACAAAATAAAGATGGTATTTTTCTATCACAAACCAAGTACCTCAAGCATATCTTGAAGAAATATGGCATGGAAGATTTTAAACCAGTATGTACCCCTATGGTAACAGGATGCAGCCTCAGCACAAATGATGAATCAGCAGTAGTACATCAACCAACTACAGATCCATGATTGGTAGTCTGCTCTATCTAACAGGTACCCGACCAGACATCATGCATGCAGTGGGAATTTTTGGAAGATTCCAAGCAAATTCAAAGGAAGCACACCTTTAGGCAGTCAAAAGGATTTTCAAATATCTTCAAGGAACACAAAACTTTGGTTTATGGTATCCTAGAGAAACAGATCTTACACTTCATGCACATACAGATGCATATTGGGCAGGAAGTGTGGATGACAGAAAAAGCACTAGTGGTGGTGCATTATATATGGGTTCTAGATTAGTGTCTTGGTTCAACAGAAACAAAATTTAATTGCATTATCTATAACTGAAGCAGAATATGTGGCTACTGCATCTTGTTGCACACAACTCCTTTGGATGATGCAAAAATTGCAAGACATTCAGATCATATGTACTCCACCCATCTCCATTCTATGTGATAATACAAGTGCAATTAGTATTTCAAAGAATCCAATCATGCATTCCAAGACCAGGCACATACCTATCAAATATCATTTTCTTCAAGAACAAGTGCTTGAACAAAAGGTCAAATTGGAGTATGTTCCCTCCAAGGAACATATTACTGATATATTCACGAAACCACTACCTAGAGAGACATTTGAATACCTCAGACAAAAGCTGGGAGTAGTTGATGCATAATCTTGCTGTTGACACTTATATTTTTTAGAGAATAGTGGTTGTACGCAAGTTTCGTGAAGCGTATCTGCGTACATACGTCGGTTGTTGTGGATACAACTGTGTATATGTTGGTTTGAAAAATATTAGAGGGCTAGACTTAGGATGAAAAGAGTCTGATATGGGTCCAGTAGTGATCATCTGGCACAGGTTCAAGGGGAGCATATACTTCTAATAATGCATTGTTGGAATTATCTTAGAAGATCTTGGTACAATTTCACAGTTGTTTTTTTATTCAAGTGGAACAGGTGTAGAGGGAGAGCATGGTTGCTGGTCTGGATGGTGATTGATAGATGCTATTGATGATAGTTGCCGATGACTATCATAGTCTTGTTTTAGATATTTTGTCTCAATGTCATGTATATCTATTACTATCTAGGTCATGTAATGACCTATTTTGTTTCCCCACTATGCCTAGGATGGATGATGTAATGTTCTTGTTTATCATATATAAACTTTTGGTATATCCCCACTTGGTTAGGAGATGGATGTATGTATGAGACTTTGGTGATAGGAAGGTCATTTATGATGTATAGAGTCATGTTCTTCTTGAAGAACATCTTTTTGAAGACCTTTCTTATAGTCAGGGGGAGCATGAATAGCACACTTCAACATATCAGAGAATTTATCATGTACTCAGGGGGAGCATAACCGTTTGCCCTTGATGACAAAGGGGGAGAATGACTTGGGGTTGCCATCAAGTCCAAAGGGGGAGATTGTTGGCATTATGACACAGGTTTGGCGCTATGACACAGGTGTTTTCCTTGATGGCAACTCACTCAGATGACAGATCACAGTTCAGGATCACAAAATGAAGGAAAAAGAGGTATACACAGGTTCCCCTTGACCAAAACGTGTATACACGTAGGTTAGCAGACCAAAAGGCGCCTATGCGTATACATGCACTTTCGCAAGGAAAACTGCGTACATGTTGGAAAACTTGGTTTTGGTCCTTGGTATTTTGACCCATGGTATTGGTCCAAGGTATCTTGTTCGTAGTGTTGACCCTAGGTATTTGGTCCAAAGTATTGATTCTAAGTGGTTTTGGACCATGATATTGAGTAAGGCCTAAGACTATAAAAGGAGGAGGAGATCATTAGGCAAGGGCACTCAAGTATTGAATATCTAATGAAGAGCAAGATCTAGAATACTAGTCATTGGGTTATGGTGCATAGCTAGATTTGAATCAAGGAGGAACCTGAGCACTTGAAGAAGGATAAGTTCTATTGATGGGTCAAGATCTTAAGGCGTGAAGAGAAGTATCTTTGTGTAGTTTTGATCTTTTATAATTGGTGCATATCATAATCTGTAAATCTGATGATCTGGGTATAACTGATGTCTGAATAGTTGTAAATATTAAATCATGTTTTACAGATCTGTACGTAGGTTTAGTATAGCAAAGGTGCGTATACACGCTGGTTCAGCATTTCAAAACAACATATACATAGGTCTTCTTTCATATAATAGCATATGAACACAGAATCAACACATTGAAGTAGTGTACATCTCATAAAATATGTTTTAGCTACTTCTGTTTGCTGTTACAGTGTTCTGGGTTCTGGATTGGGTTCTGGTTATTGTTACTATATTCTGGTTACAACATTTAGAAAAGTGATTGTTTTATTCAGTTTTGGTTGGTACAAAGGAGATTGGTTGATGCAGATATATTTGATGCTTGATTGATGTTATTGATGGATCAAGTTTGAAAATTTATGAAACGTGGTCCCTGGAAGAAAAGAGAAGGTTGTAGCCTTTTGTAGGTCAGCACCTACGTACTAGTAAACACATCAGCTAGTACAAGAGCTAAGGGGGTTGTAGCTCCCTTTCAGGAAAAGCTGGAGAATGAGAGAAGGTTGTAGCCTTCTACAGGTAGAAGCCTGCGTACTGGTATAAGGCAGCACCAGTACAAAATTTGTAAAAATAAGTTTCTTATTAAAGAAAGATAGAGAAGATTGCAACAAGTGGTTTTCACCCACATTGGGTTTCCACCTTATATCTTGTGTTCATGTGTGTGATTTCCTGTTTTGTTTACTACACCTGATTACTAGTTATATGGTTTTGATACACAGATTAAAGATCAACTAACTAAATTATAAGTTTGCAAGGTATACACTAGTTGCTCAAAACACAGTTGCGTATACACACAAGTTTCATTAATAGAAGTAGCGTATATAAATCTGTTTATGGAAATGAAATATTGTTAAATTGCTAATACTGATTCACCCCTCCTCTCTATATTATTTCCAAAAACAACTGCTTTGGATGATGCAAACCTTACAAGATATTTAGATCACATGTACTCCACCGATCTCCATTCTATGTGATAATACAAGTGCCATCAGTATTTCAAAGAATCCAGTCATGCACTCCAAGACCAAGCACATACCCATCAAATATCATTTTATACGTGAACAAGTGCTTGAAAAAAAGGTCAAATTGGAGTATGTTCCCTCCAAAGAATAGGTTGCTGATATATTCACTAAACCATTACCTAGAGAGACATTTGAATATCTCAGGCAAAATCTGGGAGTAGTTGGCACATCATCCTGTTGTTAAATCTTATCTTCTTCAGAGAAAGGTGGTTATACACGAGTTTCATGAAGTACAGTCACGTATATATGCTGGTTTCTATGGGTACAGTTGTGTATATGTTGGTTTGAGGAAAAGCAATGGGTCAGACTCAGGAGAAAGGGGTATGATATGGTTCAGTGAATTATCTGCTCTGCTTGATGATGGCTACATTATGTTGATGACATGTGGAAATATGTTGGCTCTCATAAGTTGTTGATAACTTGATATATATCTGATTGATGATGATGCCTTGATAATTCTTTTGATATATGAAATAATCAGATCTGATAGTGAACATATGACACAGGTTCAAGAGGAGCACATACTTCTAATAATGCAAATTGTTGGCATTATCTTAGAAGATCCCAGTGTAGATTTTGTTTTATGTGGAATAGGTTCAGGGAGAGAACATGTTTTCTGGTCTAGATGCTGATTGACAGATGTTGTTGATGATAGTTGTTGATGACTATCATGGTCTTGTTTAAGATATTTGTTCTCTGTTATATATGTCATGTATATCTTTTAATGTAACAATCATGGAAAAGACCTAATTTGTAACCCCAATATGCATGGGATGGATGATGTAATGTTTCTTGTTTTTGACATGTATAAGCAATTGATATATCCCCACTTGGTTGGGTGGATAAGTCAAATTTGGTATATCCCACTTGGTTGGGGGATGTATGTATGTATGAGTCATTGGTGATAGGAAGGTCATTTGTGATGCATGTATAGATTCATGTTCTTCTTTTAGAACATATTTTTGCAGACTTTGCTTATTCTTAGGGGGAGCATGGACTCGATTAGGGGATCTCAATCAACACACTTCAGCATATCAGAAAATTCAGCATGCACTTAGGGGGAGCATGACCCTTTGCCCTTGATGTCAAAGGGGGATAATGACTTGGTGTGGTTGTTGTTGCCATCAAGTCCAAAGGGGGAGATTGTTAGCATTATGATTTATGTGTTGTACTTGATGGAAACCCACTTGTAGTAGAACAACTCACTTGTATATGGTAACTAGATGAATCTACAAAAGAGATATCATATGTGACAGAATGCATGACAAGTAGTGTTTACAGATGTGATGAAATTCAGGGCAGATTCAAGGAATCAGTTCATAAGGAAACTCATTCAGATGAAAGATCAAAGTATACCAAGAAAATAATAAAGAATGACAGATCAGTCTTCACAGAATGAAGAAAGAGAGGTATACATAGGTTCACCATTGACCAAGCCGCGTATACATGCAGGTTAACAAAACAAAATGAGCGTATAATGTACACACGCACTTTCATAGAAAGGAAAGCGCATATACCTTGGAAAACTAAGTTTTGGTTTGATGTATTTGGTCCATGGTATTTTTGATCCATGGTATGGGTCCATGGTATTTGATCTGAGGTATTGACTCTAGGTATTTGATCCAAGGTATTGGTCCTATGTGGTTTTGTTCCATGGTATTGAGAAAGGCCTAAAACTATAGAAGGAGGAGAAGATCATTAGGCCAAGGCACTCAAGAATTGAATATATGATGAAGAGTGAGATCTAGTATGCAGGTTATTGGGTTATGGTGCATTGCTGGATCTGAACCAAGGAGGAACCTTAGCAGTTGATGGATAATAAGATCTAATGATGGATCGGGATCTTAAGGCGTAAAGTGAACTATCATTATGTGTTTTTGCTCTTGAATATTATAGATCTGAATACTAATGCATATATTATTTTGTAAATGATATGATCTGGGTATAACTAAAGTCTGGTATAGCTACAGAATTACGAATTAATATTTACAGATGTATACGATGGTTGGCTTTGAGGAAAGTACGTATACACACAGGTTCGACACAAGAAAGTAGCGTATACCTTATAATAAAGGTTTTAGTTGTTGTTGTTTGTTGTTGCAGTATTCTGGGTTTTGGTTACTGTATTTTGGTGACAACATTCTGAAAGATTAGATTGATGGGTTGTCAAAGTGATTGATTGACTTGGTTGTGGTTGGTTCAATAGGAGATTGGTTGATGCAGATATATTTGATGATTGAATGATGTTTTTGATGGATCCAGTCTGAAAATTTATGAAATGTGGTCCCTGCAAGAAAGGAGAAGGTTGTAACCTTCTGTAGGTCAAAATCTACGTACTAGTAAACATATCAGCTAGTACAAGCGCTAGGAGCTTGTAGCTCCCTTCCAGTAGAAGCTGGAGAATGAGAGAAGGTTGTAGCCTTCTGCAGGTAGAAGCCTGCATACTGGTATAAGGCTGCACCAGTACAAAAATTGTAAACATAATATTCTTATTATTAAAAGAAGACAGAGACGATTGTAGTAGGTGGTTTTCACCCACATTGGGTTTCCACCTTATATCTTGGTGTTCATGTGTGTTTCTTATGTGTGATGATCTGTTCTATTTTTACTGCACCTGGTTACTATTTTTTTTCTTCTGATGCACTGATTAAAGATCCACAATTGATGAATTAACTGAATCATGAGTTTGCTGGATATATGTTAGTTGCATTAAACATAGTTGTGTGTACACATGAGTTCCCTTAACTGAAGTAGCATATATGAATCTGATTATGGAAATGAAAAATTATTGATTTGCTAATACTGATTCACCCCCCCCCAAGTATTATTTCCAACATGAATGTCCTATATTTTTGTTCTATTTGTGTAAGTCAGTTTGAGATATTTGTAAACAAGTCTTGATATTTTTTTCAAAATATTTCATTTTAGAATTTGTATAAATACTTCATAGTTTGAAGTAATAGATGTTCATTGTTGAATATAATTTTCTCTGCAAGTTGTAATTTTTTATTTGTTGGAAGCATCAATAATACAAGGACATTATTCACGAGATTCATGTGTAATATTTCGTGATGTTTTTCTTTTGTTCATGTGTTTAAACATTGTTTCTTTTCTCTATCATTTCTGAAAAGCTTAATTACATAACAGAAACTATGACGAAGAGGATATGTTATTCAGAACACCCTATTTTGGATTTTAGTAAGTTATATGTTTATTGTTGAACTCAAATTAAGGAATTCATCATTTCTCCTTAGTTTCTATTGAATCTTATATTTCTTCTATTTCATACTCCATTTAAAAATTTGAAAGATCCAGTTAATCTTTAGATTCCATAACCCAATAGAATTATAACAATTAAATCAAACAAACAATCCAATAAAAAACAATCAGTATAGTAATAACTAGCCTAAAACTTACACCAAACATAGCTAAATTTTACAGAGAGAACCGTCTCTGAATCTGGAAGGGCTAGATCCCAGCTTCCAAAGTGGTTTTGATATTGTCCTATGTGTTTACTCCCTCAACCTCAAAAATTCAAAATGACAACATGACGCAGGGTATTCATATGATGAGATCTGAGTCATGTGAAGTCGATCTTAGTGTCAACATAGTCACGTGAAGCAAAATAGCCACTGGTGAAGATATCTTCGAAGGCAAACAACAGGATCTATCATTGCGAAATTATAGTGAGAAGAATGTTGGGTTTGATTTACATAGAGAAAAAGAAGTGTTCATGGAGGCAAGGAAATATTTTATGGATCCAGGTGCTTCTACGTCTAAGAATCATATTCCACTAGTCCCATGAAAGGAGAAATCTAAAGAAGTTACTGCAATGTAGGATTCATATCCCACGGTGTTAAAATCGTTTCTCCAAACCTACGTGAAGTTATTATGGGATCAGAAGGCAGTTGAAGGACTACAAGAGTTGATAGATAATTGCACCAACAATAATAAGTCGTTACCAAAATAGTGCGCAATCAATAAGGTGAACCAAAGTAAGAATATAACTGGTAGGGAAATGCGGTTGATAGCAAAGATTGGTGATTTCAAAATGGACTAGGTAATCCTAGACTTGGGTTCTAATGCTAATGTGCTGCCAAAGAAAACTTGGGAACATATGGGGAAGCCTAAGTTAGAGTGGTCGCCGGTTCAGCTGTGTATGGCGAACCAACAAAAGATAATTCCAATGGGTTGCCTGCATGGAGTAACTGTAGGTATTGAAGGCACAAGTGTTGTGGCAAACTTTGAAGTTATTGAGATAGTAGATGACAATAATACATACCCAGCGTTTCTTGGGGTTGATTGGGCCTTCAACATGAATGCAATCCTTAATTTAAAGAAGTGAAGCATGATATTTGAAAAGAATGGGCTTCAATTGATTGTTCTGTTGGATCCAGTAGAAGGTACGTGACACATAGAACCAGTGTGTGATTATTATGAAGATGAAGACATTGAGAACACATATAAGCTAACTATGCAAAATGAATATTGGATCAATCCCACTGTAGATGGAAGGATCGGCTAGGAAAAGGACAGTTCTTGCTAATCAGATTCAAATGAGGAGTTAGAAAATTGGAAGAATCGGTTGCATGAGGTCTCTATGTTGCAATGTAATTGGCTTACAAGGTCGCAACGTTGCATATCTACCGATGTATGTAAGTTTCCATATTATGATGGCTTGGATGATGACAATATGTTTATTGACCATTTTGAAAGGGACGTACTAGATGAACATCAGTTCTAGGCCTTAGATATAGCATTAAGAGCTACACCCTCAAGATGGTGGGGTATGCACAAGGATACTTTTTCTGACTGGAAGGAATATCATAGAATGATGCGATTAAGATTTGGATACGCAAACATCTAACTCGTTGAAAAGTACATAGGAAAGGATGATCCACTCAAAGATCTGGCTCAATTGACTAAGGCTTGGGGTGAGGTACCTCATCTAGAGTGGGTGCATATATTTATTTATACCTTGGATGTTACCCCAAGGAACTGGTATCTAGAGATGGATCTGCAAAAAGGACTCTTTATTGGGATGAAATGAAAGAGAGTTTCTTGCTGACATTTAGTTTTGATCAACTCTCTCGGATCGAGAATGGTGAAAAGCCCACTAATATTGAGGAAGTTTTACCTGAAACATAGCTCTTTGCTGTCAGAGTTTTGGATGAGAATTTTGCAGACATTATTCATTTTTTATCTACTGGTGTAGTTTCTGAAGGTTATACAACACAACCAAAGAAGGAATTATTTGTTAGGGCTGTAGATTTTTCCATGATTGCAGGACAATAATATAAGATGGGAACAGATGAAGTTCTACGCCGATATGTGCTTGAATATGAAATACATATTATTTTAGCTGAAGCACATGGTTGTGTCGATGGAGGACACTATGCAGGTAAGGAAACTGCACAAATGATTTCATGAGAAATATTATGGTGGCCTATGGTACATAAATATTCTAATGAATACTACAGTGCATGCGATGTGTGTCAAAGGACCATGAGGCCAACGCGAAGGAATGGACTGCCATTAAATCCACAAGTCGCACTACAAGCATTTGATAAATGGGAAATTTACTTCATTGGACCTATTCATCCACGAGGGAAGAAGGTGAGAGCACATTATATTATCACTGCTACAAAGTGCTTAACCAAGTGGGCTGAGGCACAATCTATGAAGGATTGGAGCACAAAAATTGCTCTGAAGTTTATATTCAAATTTATTCTGTTAAGGTTTGGATGTCCGAATATTCTGATGAGTGACAAAGGTTCACACTTCCTGAATGAGACAATTGCGGCTTTAATTGAATAATTCCAAATGTACAGTCAAAAGAGTACGATGTATCATCCCTAGACGAATGGCACTATCGAAGATTTCAACAAGATCTTGGAGAATTCCCTAACAAAGGTCTGCAATGTTAATAGGAATGATTGGGATGTGCACATTCTGATAGTTCTATGGGCATATAGGATGAATTGTAAGAAATTGACTGGGAAAACACCATTTTGACTAGTTTATGGATAAAAAAGCAATGATGCCGATGGAATATATTGTGCCCAGCATCAAGATTGAAGCAGTAACCAAGATGGCAGATCACAACATAATGGAGGAATTCCTTGCGCAACTACCTGCGTTAGAGGAAGACCACTTTTTGGTCAACTTTCATCAATAGGTAAAGAAAGTTAGAGAAAATGCGTGGCATGATCAACACATTAAGTAGCCTACCTTTAAGAATGGAGATTTGGTATTGATGTATGACAACAAGTTTACCAAATTTCCGAGGAAGTTTCAAATGCATTGGCTAGGCCCATACATGATTAAGGATATTTCAGATGGTGGCGAAGTTTAGCTCATGAAGTTGAATGGGGAAGTGTTTCCTGGAAGGATTAAGCTTATTGAAGGTTTATAGGGATGATCCCACCAAGTCTTAGTGCTTCTAGGAGTTGAAAGAGAGCGCAGGACTATAAACTACTCTGCCAAGGAAACATTCCATCAAAGAGGGTTGCGTGATGTTTAGGAAGATGGCATAGGTTGAAGATGTGACAAGGTAGTTGCGCCATAAGGAAGGGTCTTGCGCAGCCTACCCAGAAAGTGACCGTTGGAACAAATACAATTGATTTGATAACGATTTTTCTATTAAAAGGAGAGGGGAAAATGCATTTAAGGAGCATATCTACGAAAATCTGCTGCCAAAAATGTATTAATGGGGGAGATCTGGAGGGAATCAAGTGGTTTGAATTTGGAAAAGGCTATAAATATGGCACCCCACTCCACATTCAGACACTTTTATTTCATAAAGATTATTTTGTGATTTTTAGCCTAAGTGTGAGCCGAGATAATTGTTATATGTCTAAGTGGAATTGGGAAAAATTAGAGAGAGAATTATTGCAGAGGGGGCTTGGATATATCATGACTGCTACACAACCTACCCATACTATGGCACCAAGATCCCCCAGAAAGTAGCCTATTGCCTCAGAAGAAACAACTAAGAAGCTAAAAAAGCTGTAGCATACCCCATTTTGACAATCGTGAGGAAAGTTCCAACCAAGTAGAGACAGAAGGGAAAAATGGATAAAAACAAGCAGTCAATGGAACCGCAGGACTTGGATGTGGAGGAATTAGCTAGTGGATTTGAAGAAATCAGCACCGAAGAAGTCAAACTTGTTTCCAAATTGCCTCCGTATATGCCACCGCGGAAGCCAACATCCAAGGTCACGAAGGATCCAGATTATATTAAATGTAAGGTTTTCACTCCGCTATTACCTAAAGACGTACCTATTGAGGACGAATTGTTGGCTTGGTTACCTTACCTAAAGATGGAAGTTTGGATTTAAATGATCGCAGTAAATACCCACATTTGGAGCCTAATTGGTACCTAAAATCCGTCTATTATGAAGAAGCGGGTGTTAGACGAGTTGAACCAATGAAGTGGGTTGTTGGAATTCAATGCGCGGGATTGTTGAACATGTTCTATGTTCCATATTTCAGGTGTATTAATATAAATTCTATCTATGTGCGCCAATTTATGGCTCTGGTGCATGATGGGTGTATTTGGCTCAGGATGCCCATCCCTATTGATGAGGTGTTGATCAAACGAATTACCGTGCTGCCTTGTTAGGGGGCGGCTTTAAATGATGCTTTTGTAGGTAAGTCACAAGAGAAGAAACTCTGAGATCAAATGAAGAGTGACTTAGAAGTCTCGGGACTATGTTGTTAGCTCTATCAATGATGAGGCCATGTGGTTTGCCACCTCTATTTTGGTCGGGAAGATTATGTGAAAGTGTTGCAAAGATGAAGTGTCGACCCCTATTGTTTCCTTGGCTGCACAGTGCAGCCAAGGGGTTTAGTTCAACTGGGCAATGTACCTCTTTTAGGAATTCTTAGATGATTTTCGTGAAGAAAAAGAGGAAGGGAAGTCATTTCATTATTCTTGGTGATGGGCCTCTAAATTAGACATAAATTAAGGCCCATGCCACTAAATTAAACATAAATTAAGACCGATCTAACCATCCTTCAGCACATTAAACCACTCTTTTTGCATTAGATAATGTATTTTTAAATTTAATATGTTCATTAGGAAGGTTTATGAATAATTTCATATTTGTGACTAATATTATTTATTTTTGTGGAATATTATGAGAGTATTGGTAAGATTATGAATATTTGGAGGAGAAGATAATTTAGAAAATCTAGGAATGTGTTCCCTATCATTTAATGCAGATACCTAGTATTGGGAACCAGATCCAATAATCAATGGATTTTGGTGGGGAAAGCTTCCTCCTTTCATGGGGAATGATTCCCAATCATTTTTTATAAGTACCAAGTTAAATTTGCCTCTAGGGATAGATTTTTATTAGCATTCTTTCGGAGAGAACTTGTATTTTTGTAGCTCCATTGTATTTTCTTACAGGGATGTAATTGTATTGATGAAAATAATGAATATTGGTGTCATGTTCAGCTTCTAAATCTTGCTCTCCTCCATAGGTATCTGTTTTTCCTTGGGCTTGGCCATCCCAGGAGCCTCAGAGCCCTTTTGTATCATTTTCTTTTCTTCTTTTCACTTCTTATTCACATGCATCTTTTGTTCTTATTTTTGTCTATTTTTGCATTTAGTATTAATAATTTCTTGTTGTAGGATTGGGTAAAATAGTTTATGTAAGCTATTTTGCAAGATCAAAAGCATCATTTAATCCTTAGAAAAGCTTTGGAAAGTCATAGTAATCATTGAGCTACTTGGATTAATTTTCTTATTCCCAAATCTAGATTCCTAGAACTCCTTTGTACCAAAGAACAATAAACTTATGCTATTTTTTAGAGAATTCTAATGAGCTTCAATCAAGTTGATTCCACTTGCTTTAGATTAAAAAAAAAAAAAAATAAAAAAAAAAAAATATATATAATATATATTATTTACCCCATTGCATTTGCACTGATTAAGTTTAGGCATTTGATAGATTTACTAGCTCACTAGTTCTCGAATTTCTAGATTTTAGACTAGTAATTTTGTATTATTTAATAAATGTTTCCCATGTATAGATGAATTTGTGGATAGATGCAGACAATAATGTGTGTTGTTGCAGGAGCTTCTACATTTCAGGGTGAGCTCATCTCATTCGTCTCATGTTGTCAAAGTCCACTAAAATCTCAATCTGAATTCTAGTTTTATAAGAAAAAATTGCCATTTTAATTGAGCAAATCTACCCATCTTGAAGCCCTTGCTTGAGTTATGGGTAATTTCCACCACCTTCATGCCTTATTATTCCATTATCCACCTTTCCCAAGCTCCATTCCACCTTCTAGACCACTTCCCAAGCTTTCCGCTTGTTCTTGTAATAAAACAGGGGATCTTGTAGGAACTAGTACATCCTATAGACATCATGTAGGAAATCATGTAGTAGCCTGTTTTGAGCCCAAATTGAGAAAAATCATCATTGAAGATAGGATTAGGCCTCTACTTGACCTCCATTCCATCACAACCATTGTACCCCTCTTCGTCCACACCTATCTCCCCTGCCAAAGAACAAGGAAAGATTAGCATTTGCATTTATCAAATGAAAAGATAAAGAAAAATAGTTCTCTTTATTTTTTAATTAGCACATGCATGCAAGAGTTAATACCCCCTAGATCAAATTCCATCCTTAGTTATTGTAAATCATCACATGTGATAAATAGGGTTAAGTTAGGTTTCTTTTACATTTAGTTCATGATCTTTATGCAATTAGAATATGTTTCTTTCCTTGTACTTTATTTCTTGCAATAGGTTAGGGTTTCCATTTTGATCAGTTCATTTTCAACAATTATTTTAGGATTTGATTTCAGTACATGCACTCCATTACATCATGATAGCAAAGGAAGGACACGTTCTATGCTACACATATAGTGTCGATACCTCTTAAGTTTGCACGAAACATGTGTTGTTAATTAAAGTCGGTAGCCTTCGGAGTTGTAACATTCTTGTTGCAATATCGAGGCTCATCACTTTTTGGCGTCATTTCCAGGGAGGTGTCAAAGTATGCATTGTTTTATTCCCTAGTTGATTCATTTATTTTCACTTTTTTCAAAAACAAAATATTTTCATTTGTCATATTTCATTTTAAAAACAGAAAATTGCATTGCATTAGTGTTTTCATTCAATCATAAAAACAAAAAAAATCTCCAACAGCAACCCACCCCCCCCCCCATTCGATCACGTGGTGCAGTAAGAGCCACATCACCATTCACTTTTGCAGGTAGAAGAAGAAGATGACAAAGAATGTAGAAGAAATGGATGGAGATGATGACAATGAAGAAGATCCTCTCGGATTTCCCATTCAAGATATTGATGGTAGTGTGCACATGAAGAACATCCTTCCATCTTTTCTTCCAAAATTTCATGGTCTAAGGTTAGAGGATCTAGAAACCTTTCTCTTTGATTTTGAAATTTTTTGTAGATCTTATGGTTACTTATTGAAAACTCAAAAACTGAGATTGTTTGCAGCAACATTGAAGGATAGAGCTCTTAAATGGTTCATGAGTTTTGGGACTAATTCAATAATATCATGGAATGATATGCAAAGTATATTTTTAGAAAAAATATAAAGATCATGATCTTAAAGAAGAAATGTTTAGAATGAATAAAAAAGAGGATGAAAGTCTAGAGGATCTAATAGAGAGGGTCATGTATAATGTTAAGAGGGGAAAACTACATCATTTAGGATCTAACACACTAAAAACGCTCTTAGAACAATTAGGGATGAGTG